>CAJHQQ010000792.1:0-140900 GCA_905132885.1 Moricandia moricandioides
GAAAGCTAACTCAAATATCTATATAATGTAAAAATATCAGCTAAATATCCCTGTGGGAAGGTCTCCATACATAGCTAAACATCTTACGCATCTATGATTATCAGTTTGACATTAAGAACATGAAATCCCTAAATATAACAAGATGATTACTCATACGTGGAAGCTATAACAAAAATCATAGTCTGAATAATAATAGAAATAGAAATCAATAAAAAACCAAAGGAGGTTCCAATCAAACTCTCAAGGAGAATTGATCTTCTTTCCAAATCTTAAGACAAAGGATAAAATAAATATACCGGCAACAATGGCTTAGAAAACTATATAAATAAGGTCTAAAATTATCCTGGGGTATTCTGGTAAATTGTGGTGTCTTATTGGCTTAATTCGGCCATAAAACAGTTTTTCCTGTCTTCTGTGATCACCGTGGATCGACACCAAGGCTGTTCCGTCGATAGACACTCATTCATCTTCTCGACAGCTTCCTCGCACGAGGCAGACAGACCACACTTCAGTAAATTGGGCATAACTTTAGATCTAACCGTCTTATGTACATCAAACCGATGGAATTGGAAATATAACTCAAAGATATATATTCTGTCAAAATATCAGCTAAATATAACCATGGTCAGATCTGCATCCATAGATAAACATCGTACGCATCTGCGCAGCTCTGCATCTCTAAAAGCTCTAGTCACCAAAGTTCTCCAGAACGTACCTGAACCTGAAAATACTCTAAAACATACTCCGAACACATATAATGGACTCCACATAGGGCTGATATCATGGCAAATAATGTTAAATATCAGACCCAATCAGAGAGTAAACAAAAAACCATAACTTTCCGAGAGGTCTCAGATTTCTGCTAAGCCAAACATCAAGCAATCAGACAATAAATATATATGAAGTAAATAATCAAATAATTGATAGACCAAAGAAGGTCTTAGTCTGAATTCGTGAATGATCGTTACAACAGGTAATGCCTCGGTCGCAAGACCTGTTGGCGAGTTCCCTAGTTCTAACCACCTAAGACTTCGTTAACCTAGTTGAATCGCAGCTCGTGGATAGAAAATAAAAACTTGCCTAAATCTCTCTAAGTGCTAAGTGTTTTTGCTGAGTATTTTGTGTCCTTTGACTCTCTATCTTGGCCTTCCTTATATATTTCTCTCGATTTGGTTCTCTCTTTCGTCTTCTGCCCCCGAGTCATGGTTATCGTCTTGCGGAAATATTCCATTTTTCTTTGATCTTCGAGATTATCCCTTGAAACTTGACATGTATATTCCGGACTTGACATTTATCTTCCGAAATTGACATTTATGTCTCCTGTGAACAATAGTCAAACCGTCATAGTATCCGTGGGCTCGGTCTCATCTAAAACCGTAAGTGGGCCCTTAGTTGCGTCTTAGACTCTTTTGAGTCATTTTTCGACTTAAACATTTTTACGATCTTTTCGAGAGAAAACCTCCGGTACTACATCGGTTTCTTAAATGATTCATATTACTCGAATATTTGAGGTAACATTGGAGTTAAGTCAACCATTGCCTCTTTATACGAACCATTTGAATTCATACGAGAAAAAAAGTCCGATTTTTATCGTAAAATTTCAACAGTAATTCAAATAGAGACGAGACAAGAGACGGTGTGATAGAGGTTCAAAAGAGGTATCGGGACCGAGATGGATGGTGCTGATTCAACTCGCCTGATGGGGATCTGGTCGTGGTCAACCCAAATCGCCATCAGGCAAGTTGTTCGAGCAGTCCCACCTCGTCTGATGCCGTGTTGGACGGTGATAGTCCAACTCGCTATCAAGCGAGTTGGTCGGGCAGTCCCAACTCGCCATCAGGCGAGTTGGTCGAGCAATTCCTACTCGCCATTAGGTGAGTTGGGGGAGCTGGTCCAACTCTCCTGATGTCGAATTGGGCTTCATCAGTTCAACTTGCCATCAGGCAGGTTGGACACGGTTGCTTTGCTCGTTTCGTTGCTCAATTGTCCTTCCCGATAACTTGCCGTCTAATCCTATTTGAATTTGCACAAAGTTCAAGTTGTGGTTTCCCGTACTTTTTGTTTTTCAAACGTTCTTTTGGGAACTTTTAGCCATTGATTCCATTGTGACCGATTTTTGACCCCAACAAAACTTACCTTCACCATGCTGAGGCATCTTCAGTCCAACGGACAAGCGGAATCCACCAACAAGACTGTTGTGAACATGATAAAGAAGCTCCTAGAGGATGCCCATGGAAGATGGGCAGAAGAGGTACATGGAGTCATGTGGGCCTACCGGAAAACTCCTAAAACGGCTACCCAAGAAACTCCCTACTTATTGGTCTACGGCACGGAGGAAATACTCCCACAGAGGTGCACATAAAAAAAAGATCGTATCAGAATCCCTCTCTCTAGAAGAAAACAAAGAGCTAATGGCTATAAGCCTCAATCTGCTCGACGAAAGGAGAGAAACAGCAAGTATAAGAAACTTGTTCTACCAGTAAAATATCGCCAGAAGCTACAATAAACAAGTTAGAAAATGAACTTCCAGAAAGGGGATTGGGTTCTCGGACAAGTCTTTGAAAAAAGAAAGACAAACAAGTAGGAAATATTTCCCCCTAATGGGAAGGCCCATTTACCGTAATCGAGGTACAAGGAGCATAAGCCTATATGCTGCAAGACAGCGACGACAATATTCAACCAAACTGGTGGAATGCCTTGAACCTCAAAACCTATCACTTTTAATATGATCTCAGGATCACACTTTCCACTGCTTTACTATTTATTATTTAAGCATTATCGTTTCCTACTCCTATTTATGCTACACGTCTCTAGACTAAGCCTATCTAATAAAACTTGTTACAACTAAAGGAGCATCAGGAGCACCAAAAATCCTTAAAGGGGCATACAAGCTGGATCAAGTCTCATATGACTTCCAATCCTGGCCAACCCTTCATCTAAGTGGCACTCCCACAACAGTAACGACAATGGGTATACGAATTAAGCTGGAATAGGCCTGCGCAAGCCTGAGTATGCTGTAAAAAAATACATGGTTCCTGCATAAAGTCCATGATCCATAATATTTGCCATGACCCCTAGTATGAAATTGGCGTATTCCTTCATTAAAACTCTATGTGCTAGACAAAAATGGTGGAAGCACGAAGTACAACTTGCCGAGTAGTGTAAAAAATCCCTAGGGTTGATACATGGAGCAAAAGTGCAAAGTCCGTATTACTGGAGCACACTAAAAACCCTGCTTTTCCAGACTTGGAAAGTAGTAAGACTGGCGCTTGAATCACCACCCTAGGTAAATTCACACCAGAAATGATCGGTAAGACTAGCCATTTCCCAACACTTGTCAGGATCAAAGTCACACCAGCATGAGGAAAAAGTCTAACAATGGCTTTCTGCAGGAAGCAGATTGCAGCGCAATAAGACATCGATAGTGGCCCACTTCCGAGGTCCTGATGAAAAAGTCTATACCGAGAACGACAGTAGCCAACTAACGGAAGGCGGAGTATGGTATCGACGAAAACAACTCTGGGTTCAAAACATAGATTCTGCGGACTCACAATGGGAACATCGTCAGTAACCTACCTAAGAGAGGTGAAATACGACACCTACCTCTCTGTACATATAAGTTTACCAACTTACAACATAACAATAGAGGCCTACCCAAGGGAGGCAAAGTACAATATAAAAGACCTCCTCTGGGCCAAATGACGTAATATATAGATTTCTAGTCAACAAAAGCCCTCCTACGAGAGGCATAATGCGATAATCCAGGAGTAGCCTTCGGGTTCAGCATATCACGGGTCACCGATCCTAGACTAGACAACCTCCAGGTTTCAAATCAGCTAATACAAAGGATCAGCACCTCCAAGCTTCACTAAAGAGCCTGAAGACCAATAAGAAGGAAAACGAAGGATTCTTCTAGGGAAAAACTATTCAAGCTTACGGGTCATCACATTCAAACATTCAAGGATTCCTCCGTGGTTGTAGGACCCTAAACTCCAGAAGATTATGGGTCATCACAGTAGAAAGACCCCCTGGTAGGTCCAAGCTACCGGTTCAAGAATCCCTAGACAGGTCAGAACTCCAAAAGACTTGTGGACCAAAAGGATAATTAGGTCCTAATGCTCTCAAGAAGCAAATCTTGTGGATGTCAACCTTTCAAAGAATCTACTAAAATCTAAAGATAAAATGCTATAGAGAGAGAGAGATCGAAGACACATTCGAAGGACCGAATGCTACAAAAAGTCATTATTTCGAAAAGGCTACAAAGATCCAGAATCCAAACAAAAGAGTAAATAAACACTGAAGAATTCGTTGAAACCCAAGCAAAAAAAAGAAGAAGAGAAAACACAGAAGCATAATCCTTTAATGAGAAGGATCTTCCAATGGCCTTAATCCGCTTGCGGAATTTAAGGAAATTGCTGAAGGGAAACTCCATAGTGGACCATCTCCTCCCACCAAAAGAAAGTACCGACTGTAACACCCATGAACCTTCCTAGACATATGGTCTACCAACCGGCCAATAATCAAACACAAACATGACAGATAGACCGAGCAACGCCCAGAGTTAGAGATTAAATGAGCCAACCAGCTTGTCAACAATTAAACAAGAACATGACTGACCGTCCAACCCAACACCATGGTCCGTAAGCGCTACATGACGGGGTAGGGACAATCCGATCAAAGTCATAGAACTTACACAATGACCTATGTCTAGCGTACCAAGTGTTAGTTATAGTTTCCATTAGATCAAGGCCAAAGGTTTTTCAACCCATACCAAGACCTAACATTGTGTCAGACCGGACTAGTCAATTATCAGAGTACTCATGATGCGCATATAAAAAATTATTTTATTAATTTAAGAATTATACATACAAAGAAATATTAAAGACTGGGCCCGACTTAATGCCAAATCGAGTCAACTCAGCACAAATCAGAATAACGTAACAAAGGGCATGAATTTTTATACTGGTGGTCCTAACTTCCATCACCAAGCTATCTGATCATCCTTACTAAAACGACCTGCAAAAAGGACAACAAAGTTGTATGAGTAACCTAATGTCACTCAGTTAGCTGGAGGCCTCTACCCACAACCTAGTAAATAACCTAGACAGTCCAGAAAATAACAATCAGTCTAGCCTAAGCAAGTAAAAAAAGCTAAGGCTACACAACCAATCCCTAGTTAACCATCTATATGCCTAAGTTCAGTACTCATGTAGTGTTAAACACTTATACTATACAAATATCATTAACCTGTTGACCAAAAAGAACACAAGAACATGATCGGCTAATCAATGATACCGCACTGCTTTCAATATCCACCACCCTTTATAAGCAATGACTCAAACAGTATAACAGCCAACATCGGGTCTATACTAACCAAACAGACACCAAGCCTAATCCGGTACCTTAGCCAAAATTAGGTCTTAATGTTAGAAATTTCCAAGACAATCAATCACCAATATTCAACAATAATAAGATACTAACTAACCACCACCCTTCATAAGCAATGGTACCGCATTGCTTTCAATATCCACCACCCTTCATAAGCAATCGCTTAAACAATATAACCGCCAACATCGGGTCTATACTAACCAAACATACACCAAGCCTAATCCGGTACCTGAGCCGTAATTAGGTCTTATTGTTAGAAACTTGCAAGACAATCAATATTCAACAATAATAAGATACTAACTAACCACGACTCTACTACAACTCGTAACACCGTATTTTGGTGTTACACTCTCTCTAGGTTTCCATAACTGTAACACTCCCAAACCGTTCTATGTATAGGTCTAACCACCGGACAACAATCAAACAAGAACATGAATGACGGACCATCTTTCTACCAAGGTTCAGGAGCGTTACATGACGGGTTAGGAGTGAACAGGGCCAAGGTCACAAAGGGTGCAATTCGTGACAAGGTCCAGTCCGACCACTAACACGTCTTGTCAGATTAAAGCCTAAGTCTTCTCAACCCGTACCCGAATCTGACGTTGTGTTAGCTTGGACAAGCTAATTTATCTTATTTAATACATGGTTCATAACACACAAGATATTATACAAGTAGTGGCATGCAAAGAGAGCAAAATTACATACTTATAGTCTGAAAACTTCTTAAGCAAAAAGATGCAAAATCTACGCAAGCCGGCCTAGCTTCCCACGACCTTTAAAGGCTGACTCGATCTACTAGTCACCTGAAAAATACAACGCCTGAGGGGTGAGTAATCTAGCATTACTAAGCGAGTTACAATCCCCAAACTAGCAAATACAACCCTCGCTATCCCACCCCAAACATTCTAAAGCGAGAGGTTCACCTATTAATAATTGAACACAATTAAATGATAATGATATAAGAAAAATAAGGAATATGCTGAAGGTTATAAAAAAACAAGATAATTAATGATACTAAAAGATAATCGCTTAAAACTTTCTAACTCGTTCTCAACTTAAACTAGGGTTTACAAATACCTTTACACCATATAACATATATCTATATTGGGCCCTGGTGACATTAGGTTTCTCCTTCATTATAGGCAATATCCTATCTCCAAACCACAGAGGGTAGAAGAAGGAACTTTCAACCGACCGCGGCCCACAGTCCATCAGGTCACCGCGCAACAAGCCACAGTCCATCGGGTCACTGCCACATTACACCGTCGGGTAACACTCAGCCCTAGGCTATGGCCCGTCTCTCTGAGTCACCCCGATCCAGCGAATAAGGGGTTTTCTTGAACCTGCTGGGTACGACGTCGGAAGGAACACTAAATCACCCCTAATATTCCTAGAATTTTGGGTTACACAAAGGCTATATGGCCAATATAAGACTAATACTAAACCCAGTAAAATAACACAAGGTTTCTAGTATCAATCACTACTAACACAATCAAACATTTTCCAGAATCTAGCATAAAGACTAATTCCAGAATGCCTATCTATCCACAACTTAGAGATATTATCTAAGCATTTTGGATTCACTAACTAACCAATCAACCTAACCATTAGCATGCTACTACCATTCTCAAGCAATTACTAAGCATGCTATCAACTCAATCAATCATGATTAATTAATTTCAATGAGTAACTAATCAAACTGTTACTAAGTTAGACCCGGCCTCCAGCCATGATCTAACCTCAATAGTGGGAACCTGCATGTAAACAACTCAACAATCAATTGATTATAACTCACGGTTCTTTGGCTGAATGTGGCCATGACCCCGTGTGTAGTAACCCTCCCGAAGGGGTAAAATGGTCGAGATCGACAAGTTGGAATTTGGAGCCAAAATTTTGGGGATCAAAGTATGATGAGGAATGTTGAATTTTGGTTATATAAAAAATTGACATCATTCAATGAAAAGAGAAGAATGGTCGAGCATCAACTTTGTGGTCGAGTCTCGGGCGATAAGAATTGATCAAGAAGTTTCAAGTGCATGGTGGTCAAAGAATTGATCATGGGTTGACCATGATATGCCACTCGACCATGGTTAGACAATTTCATATATTGATCAGAGGGACGTTTTGGAAGAATAACATTTTTTGGAAGAACAACGTTTTAGAAGCACGACGTTTTTGGAAACACTTCGAATCAGTAAAATATTATTTTGTAGACATAATAAGATGGAAGAAGTACGGTGTATTTGATTTTTAATGAGGAATGTTGATTTTTGGTCATATAAAACTTAAAATGGTTCGGAGAAAATGGAAAGTGGTCGAGTCCCGGGTAATAAGGACCGATCGGAAAATTTTGAAATACCCGGTGATCAAAGAACTGATCGTGAGTGAAGCATGAGACAAATAAGCTGCTCGACCATGGTTATAAAATGTCTTAGATTGATCAGAGGGACGTTTTGGAAGAATCGCATTTTCGGAAGCACGACGTTTTAGAAGCTCGACGTTTCTTAAGCACGAAGTTTTTAGCAAAACTTCGTATAAGTAAAATATTATTTCAAAGACAAAATAAGTCGGAAGAAGGACAGGAATTAAGCAGGACGGGAAGTAAGCAAGACATGATCGAAGCACGACGGGACCGAAGCATGACGGGAAAACCCAAAGTTGGGCGAAAACCCTAATTTCGATATTATGAATTTCTCAGGGAAGCTGGAGGCTAGGGAAAAAATTTACGTCAAGTCAGCTTTCAGTTGGGAATTTATTAAAAATATCCATAGAATCAGAACGGGAGCGGAAAATTATTCGGGATTGATCACGGGTCAAAAATATACCGGAAGGGTCGAAATCGGGTGAATGGACCGAGAAGCTCGAGGTGTCTCAATGCATGTGATCAGGACATGGTGTCAACTGCCTGGCAAGATATCTGTCTACACAAGCACAAGGTGTCGCCGTGCATGGAAGCAGGACATGCGGCTTCACATGTCGGAGCACGAGGTGTCGTCGCGCATGCAACCGAAGCATGTTGATCGACATGTAGGCGATGTGGTGTTGCCTTGCATGCAGCAAGGACGTGGATAAGACATATGGAGGAACTGTTGTATCCTTTCATGCCATAATGGTCATGCATCTAGCCATGTGAAGCACGAGGTGCCGCCGTGCATGCGTCCGGAGCCAAGCGAACTGACACACGGGCTTATACCAACCTGAATCTGATTGGTTGCTGCTTCCTATAAATACCCACGAAACCAGCTCATTTAAAAACATCCATACCTGTCCAAGGCCGGTTAAAAACGTTAAATAAAAGTAGAAAAAGAAAGTAAGAGTTTCCGAGATTTTAAAGAGCTTTAGAGAGTTTTCGAGGTCAGTTTCTCTACCGAATTTGAGTCAGCGCCTAGAGAAGGTTCTGCTCGAGTTGATTTCACTCAAGAACTGTACAAGGGGAGGTTCTTTTCAAGTAAAGATCAGTCCATTCCAGTCCATTCAAGACGTCAAGGTTGGGTTTGGCCAAGTCCTCTCCGATTAACCAACTGCTTATCGGTATACAACACTGTGAGTTGGTTATGTTTGAATTCCACTAGGAATTTAGGATAATTTATGGTTATGCTTGATTTCCACTTAGAAATTAGGATAGATAAATTCACATATAGAGTAAAATGCTCACGTTATTGCTTGATAGAATCGTTAGGGCTATTTCTTGAACCGGACTAAGTTTAGCAAGGGCTAAGCTGAGATGAAATGAATTAAGACTGAGATAATAACCTGACTAGGACTAGGGTGCATCAAGTTTTATATTCTTGCTTGTTGATATGGTTGAGTGCATGTTCCCGTTATCTCTAAAGATAGTTTTGTAGCAGGAGGCCAAACTATATGGGTAACGGTTTGATTGAGTTGATTGAATGTTAGATTAATTAATTTTTTGCTTGTTTAATTGATCTTGTTGATTGAGGTTATCCATCTCTTGGTAAGGGAGTGACTAACTGGTTATTTTTTTTAGTTATGATATTGTTGTTTAGTTTATTATATGTTAGTACTAAGGGTCTTAGGCCATATAGGCCATATAGGCCGGACTACTGGTACTATTGGTTATTGTTGTAAAGTCGAGTCTAGTTAGGATCTGGAACATTAGGCTTAGGTTTGGTTCTGGATTAAGGTTGTGTAGAGTGTGTGTTTCCGACAGCATGTGCGTAACCCACCCATGCTAGGCTTGTTTAGGGGTTGATTAGTGTTTCCTCACCCTCGTATTCAACAGGTTTAAGGAAACACCTTATTCGCTAGATCGGGAAGACTCAGAGAGACGGGGTCATGGCCTAGGGATGAGTGTGACACAACGGTGTAACGTGGCAGTGACCAGATGGACTGTGGTCTGTCACGCGGTGACCCGATGGACTGTGGGCCGCGGTCGGTTGAAAATTCCTTCTGCTGGCCTTTGTGGTAGGGAGATAGGATATTGCCGATTTAGAGGAACACAAAGTCACCATTTCCCGGGCTAGAATGTTGTATTTAGTAAAGGGTTATGGAACCGTATGGTAAGTGTAGCACCGATATACGGTGTTACTGGTTTGATCGACTTGTAGTTAGTTAGAGTATTATTATTGTGTTTGTGTTTGGTTGGTGATTGATTGTCTTGAAGGTTTCTAACATTGAGTTCTAATTCCTGGTTAGGTACCGAATTAGGCTTGGTGTCTCTTTAGTTTGTATAGGCCCGAAGTTGGCTGTTATATTGTTTGAGTGATTCCTTGTGAAGTGTGGTGGATATTGAAAGCTATGCGGTATCATTGATTGGCCGATCATGTTCTTGTCTGATTGTTGGTAGACCGGTTAACGATACTTGTATAGTCTAAGTGTCTAACACTACATGAGTACTGATCTCAGGCATATATATGGCTAACTAGAATTTGATTGTGTACCCTTAGCTTTGTTTGCATGCTAGGGGTAGATTGATTGTTATTTAGGGTTGTCCGGGTTAGCTTATAGGTTGTGGGTACAGGCCACCAGCTCACTGAGTAACAATAGGTTACTCATCCAACTTCGTTGTCCTTTTTTCAAGTCGCTTTATTAAGCATGATCGGATAGTTTGGTGCTGGACGTTAGGACCACCGGTGTAGATTTTCATACCTTTTGTAAACAGTATTTTAATTTTCGTTGTGTTGACTTGATTTGGCATTAGACCGGGCCCAGTCTTGAATTATTCAATGTATGAATATTTATTTCTTTCAATAAAGTATTTGTTTTATATGTGCATCATGAGTACTCTGATATTTTACTAGTCTGGTCTAACACAACTCTAGGTCTTGGTACGGGTTGAAGAGACTTAGGCCTTGATCTAACCGAAACGCTAACTCTTGGTACGGGTTGCAAAGCCTTAATCCATAAGTTAGCGGGATGAGTTAGTGGATGAACTGGCTAGATCATGGAGTAATTTCTATGACTCTGACCGGATTATCCCTAGCCCGTCACGTAGAACTTCTAGATAATGGTGTTGAGTTGGACGGTTAGTCATGTTCTTGTTTGATTGTTGGCTTGCCGTTTGGCTCATTACATCTCTAATCCTGGGTGTTGGTCGGTCTACCAGTCATGTTCTTATTTGATTGTTGGACGATTGGTTGACCATATGTTTAGGACGGTCCGAGGGTGTTACAGAGGTGGTATCAGAGCATGGTTTGGTCCATGCTTCCGGAACTCGTGATTTAATCTGTTTTTAAATATTTTATCGACTCAAGAAGAGTCACAAAAGGCATTAGGGAAATCACTCACTTCCAGCGATATGATTTATTGGTTTAGGAACTACGATTGAGATAGTGGCATCTAGAATTTATAGGTTGCTTGG
Source organism: Moricandia moricandioides (assembly GCA_905132885.1). Taxonomy (NCBI): domain Eukaryota; kingdom Viridiplantae; phylum Streptophyta; class Magnoliopsida; order Brassicales; family Brassicaceae; genus Moricandia; species Moricandia moricandioides. Next base: position 11,210 of record CAJHQQ010000792.1, read on the forward strand.
ATAGAATTGTTAGGTTGCTGATTAGAGTTGCTAGGTTGTTTTGTCAGCATTGCGGTTAGGTTGCATATTTAGTATTTGTTGGGGTAGTTGTTGACTAACTTGCGTGTGAATTGTTCTTTTAAGTTTCCGCTAGTTAGTGTGTTCGTTGATTGGAACTTTCAGGATGGAAACCTTAAAGTGAAGAGAGTTCAAGGCCAAAAGCCCAAAGACAAAGAGAAAGGGGGAAGATATGTTCAGAAGGACGGAAAGGTGGTATGGACTGGACAAATGGGAACAAAACTTCGTTGGAAAAGATTTCATCAGCATTTGGGAAAAGACATTTTGAGAAAGGATTCGAGTAGTCCGGAACAAGGATGATATCTATCTAAAGGACGAGATGGTACCATTGGAAATGAGAGGGTTATGGCAGAGTAAAAGCAAGAACATGACTCAGTGATCATTTAAGTGAAGAGATATGAAGGTAATTGTGGCAACCTGGAGGAGTAAACTCAAGGGACAGTGGCAGCCAAAGTAAAGGGTTATGAAATAAGTTGAGAATGTGTGAAGCACGGGAAATCATGAAGTAAAGAAAGGAAAAGATTCAAGACTAAGGGAATTTCTATGGAATGTATCAAGATAGAGTGAGCTCAGAATTAGGAATCCGGATGGAGACCAAAGAAATCGAAAGAAGACATTAAAGGCGAGCCGACGAAGAAACACATCAAATGAACAAGAGATCAAGAGAAAGTAATCTAAGGAGGAATTGTCATCAAGGAGTAGAAAGTCATGAAGTTGAGCAATTGGACATCTAAGAATTCGAGGACGAATTTGAGGATCAAAGTAAGATGAGGAATGTTGAGTTTTGGTCATATAAAACTTAACATGGTTTAGAGAAAATGGAAAGTGGTCGAGCATCAACCTGGTGGTCGAGTTGTGGGCAATAAGGATTGATCGGGAAATTTTGAAATACCTAGTGATCGAAGACCTGATCGTGAGTAAAGCATGAGCCAAATAAGCTTCTTCACCATGGTTATACAATGTCTTAGATTGATCAGAGGGACGTTTTGGAAGCATCACATTTTTGGAAGCACTATTTTTTAGAAGTTCGACATTTTAAATGCATAACGTTTCATAATAACGAAGTTTTTAGCAAAACTTCTTATCAGTAAAGTATTATTTTGAAGACAAAATAAGTCGGAAGCAGGACAAGAATAAAGCAGGACAGGAAGTAAAAACAACGGGATCGAAGCACGACGGGACCGAAGCATGGCGGGAAAACACGAAGTTGGGCGAAAAACCTAATTTTGGTATTATGGAATTCACGGGGAAGCCGGAGGCTTGGGAAATATTATAAGTCAAGTCAGCTTTCAGTTGGGGCTTTATTAAGAATATTCATAGCATCAGAACGGGAGCGGAAAAATATTTGGGATTGATCGCGCGTCGAAAATATACCGGAAGTGTCAAAATCGGGCGAATGCACCGAGAAGCTCGAGGTGTCTCAATGCATGTGATCAGGACGTAGTGTCAACTGCCTGACAAGCTATCTGTCTACACAAGCACGAGGTGTCGCCGTGCATGGAAGCAGGATATGCGGGTTTACATGTCGGAGCACGAGCTGTCGTCGCGCATGCAATCAAAGCATGCTGACGACATCTGGGCTCTGTGGTGTTGCATTTCATGCAGCAAGGACGTGCATAAGACATCTGAGGGAAGTGGTGTCACCTTGCAAGCGATACTGGTCATGCATTCAGACATGTGTAGCATGAGGTGCCGCCGTGCATGCGTTCTTAGCCATGCAAACCGACACACGGGCTGCCACCAACCTGAATCTGATTGGTTGCTGCTTCCTATAAATATCCCACGAACCCAGATCATTTCAACACAACCAGACCTGTCCAAAGCCATTTAATAACGTGAAAAAAAGTAGAAAAAAAGTAAAGGTTTCCGAGCTTTTTCGAGAGTTTTCAAGGTCAGTTTCTCTACTAAATTTGAGTCAGCGCCTAGAGAAGGTTATGCTCGAGTGGTGCTCAGTCAAGACCAGTACAAGGGGAGGTTCTGTACAAGTCAAGATCTATCCAGTCAGTCCATTCAAGACGTCAAGTTTGGGTTTGGCCAAGTCCTCTCCGATCAACCAGCTGCTTATCACCATAGAACACTGTGAGTTGGCTATGTTTGAAATCTACTAGAAATTTAGGATAGTTTTTAGTTATTCTTGATTTCCACTTATAACTTAGGATATATTGAGTCACATATAGAGTATAATGCTCACATTATTGCCTGATAGAGTCCTTAGGGCTATTTCTTGAAACGGACTTAGTTTAGCAAGGGCAAAGCTGAGATGAAATGGAATTAAGCCTGAGGTAATAACCTGAATAGGACTAGGGTGCATCATGTTTTATATTCTTGCTTGTTGATATGGTTGAGTGCAGGTTCCCGTTATCTTTAAAGATAGTTTTGTAGCAGGAGGCTGAACTATCTGGGTAACGGTTTGATTGAGTTGATTGAATTTTAGATTAGTTAAATGTTTGCTTGTTTAATTGATCTTGTTGATTGAGGTTATTTATCTCTGGGTAAGGGAGTGACTAACTGGTTGTTTTATGTAGTGATGATATCTTTGTTTAGTTTATTATATGTTAGTATTAAGGGTCTTCGGCCACATAGGATGGACTACTGGTACTATTGGTTAATGTTATAGAGTCGAGTCTAGTTAGGATATGGAACATTAGCCTCAGGTTAGGTTCTGGATTAAGATTGTGTAGAGTGTGTGTTGCCGACAGCATGTGCGTAACACCTGCCCATGCTAGGCTTGATTAGGGGTGGATTTGTGTTTCCTCGCCCTTGTATTCAGCGGGTTTAAGCAAACCACTTATTCGCTTGATCGGAAAGACTCAGAGAGACGGGTTCATGGCCTAGGGCAGTGACCCGATGGACTGTGGACTGTCAAGTGGTGACCCGATGGACTATGGGCCGCGGTCGGTTGAAAGTTCCTTCTGCTGGCATTTGTGGTAGGGAGATAGGATATTGACGATGTAGAGAAACAGAAAGTCACCATTTCCCGGGTTAGAGTGTTGTGTTTAGTAAAGGGTTATGGAATCGTAGTGTAAGTGTAGCACTGATATATGGTGTTATTGGTTAGATCGACTCCTAGTTAGTTAGAGTATTATTATTGTGTTTGTGTTTGGTTGGTCATTGATTTTCTTGCAGGTTTCTAACATTGATTTCTAATTTCGGGTTAGGTGCCAGATTAGGCTTGGTGTCTCTTTGGTTAGTATAGGCCGGAAGTTGGCTGTGATATTGTTTGAATGATTCGTTATGAAGGGTAGTGGATATTGAAAGCTATGCGGTACCATTGATTGGTCGATCATGTTCTTGTCTGATTGTTGGTCGACCGGTTAACGATACTTGTATAGTCTAAGTGTCTACATGAGTACTGAACTCAGGCACATATATGGTTAACTAGGGATTGATTGTGTAGCCTTAGCTTTGTTTGCATGCTAGGGGTAGATTGATTGTTATTTTTGGTTGTCCGGCTTAGTTTATAGGTTGCGGGCAGAGGCCGCCAGCTCACTGAGAAACATTAGGTTACTCATCCAACTCCGTTGTCCTTTTTGCAGGTCACTTTGGTAAAGATGATCGGATAGCTTGGTGCTGGACGTTAGGACTACCGGTGTAGATTTCATGCCTTTTGTAAATGATATTTTGATTTTCGTTGTGTTGACTCGATTTAGCATTAGGCCGGGCCAAGTCTTGAATTATTCAATGTATCAATATTTCTTTCTTTCAATAAAGTATTTGTTTTATATGCCCATCATGAGTACTCTAATATTTGACTAGTCCGGTCTAACACAACGTTAGGTCTTGGTATGGGTTGAAAAGCCTTAGGCCTTGATTTAACGGAAACGCTAACTCTTGGTACGGGTTGCAAAGCCTTAAGCAATAAGTTAGCGAGACGAGTTAGTGGATGAACTGGTCAAGGTCACGGAGTAAGTTCTATGAATCTGACCGGATTGTCCCTAGCCTGTCATGTAGCGCTTTCGGACCATGGTGTTGGGTTGGACGGTTTGTCATGTTCTTGTTTGATTGTTGGCTGGCCGGTTGGCTCATTTCATCTCTAACCCTGGATGTTGGTCGGTCTATCGGTCATGTTCTTGTTTAATTGTTGACCAGTTGGTTGACCATATGTCTAGGACGGTCCGAGGGTGTTACAGACTGGAAGTAAGCACAATAGGATAGAAGCAAGACGGGAAAATATGAAGTTGGGCGAAAACCCTAATTTTAGTATTACGGAAATATTTCGGGGAACCCGGAGGCTTGGGAAATAATTTACGTCAAGTTAGAATTCATTAGGGGACTTATTAAAAATATTCAGTGCATCAGAACGGGATTGGAAAAAATACTCGGGATTCATCTCGGGTCGAAATATGCTGGAATGGTCGAAATTGGGCGAATGGACCGATAAGCACGAGGTGTCTCAATGCATGGGATCAGAACGTGGTGTCAACTTACTAGAAAGCTGTCTGTCTGCAGAAGCATGAGGTTTTCCCACGCATGAAAAAAGTACATGTGGCTTTACATGTTAGAGCACGAGGTGTCGCCGCACATGCAACCGAAGTGTGTTGATCGTCATGTGGAGTTGGTGTGGCGCCTTGAATGAGTTTCAGTCATGCAGCCTGACATATGGGAGGAATTGTGGCGTCCTGGATGACACTTGAGCATGCTGACCGCCATGTGGAGCACGAGGTGCTGCCGCGCATGCAACCCGAGCCATGTGGACGGCACATGGGCTGCCACCAACCTGAAGCTGATTGGTTGCTGTCTCCTATAAATAATCACGGCCACCCTATCATTTTTACACATTCAGACCAATTCAAATCAAGTTAAAAACGTGAGAGAAGGTTAAAAAGAAAGCAAGAGTTTCCGAGCTTTTTCGAGAGTTTTAAAGAGTTTCCAAGGTGAGTACTCTACCAGTTTTGGGCCAGCATCTCGGGAAGGTTCTTCTCAAGTAAAGATCATATCATTTCATTGCATACCAGTCCTAGGAAATTTTCTGTCCAGATCAGTCGTTCCACGCCAGTTAATTTGTACATGATCATGCAGAGGTGCTGCCCAGATCAGTCGAAGTCATGGTTGGTTTTGGCCAACCCTCTCTGATCAACCAGCTGATTATCGGCATAGAACACTGTGAATTGGTTTGTTTGAGTTCCATTTGGAATTGGAAAATAGGTTAGTTTTGTGAGTTGGTTTTGTGTGAATTTCCTTTGGAATTTAGGTTAGATGTAAGTTGGTTTTGTGTGAATTCCATTTGGAAATTAGGATAGATGTGAGTTGGTTATGTTTGAATTCCATTTGAAATTTAGGATATATCGAGTATTCATATTGAATAGAATGCTAACGCTATTTCATGATAGAGTCCTTAAGGTTATTTATTTAACTGGACTTAGTTTAGCACATTGCGGAGATGAAAAGCAATTAAGACTGAGTTAATAGCCTGACTAGGACTAGGGTTCATCTTGTTTTATATTCTTGCGTGTTGTTATTGTTGAGTGTAGGTTCCCGTTATCTTTTGAGATAGTTTCGTAGCATAAGGCTGAACTATCTATATAACGGTTTGATTGAGTTAATTGCATGTTAGATTAATTAAATGCATGCTTGTTTAATTAATCTTGTTGGTTGAGGTTAGTTAGCTCTTGGTAAGGGAGTGAATAACTGTTTGAGTTGTTTAGTTATGATATTGTTGTTTAGTTGTTTAGATGTTAGTACTAAGGGTCTTAGGCCATATAGGCCGAACTACTAGTACCTGGTTAGTGTCGAGTATAGTTAATTATTTCTTAACTTATGTCTTTAGGCAAGGTTTTTGCCGACAGCATTTGTGGAACCCGCCAATGCTAGGCATGTTTAGGGGTGAATTAGTGTTTCCTAAACCTCCTACCCAGCGGGTTCAAGGAAACCCCTTATTTGCTGGATGAGAAGGCTCAGAGAGACGGGGTCATGGCCTAGGGCTGAGTATTACATGACGGTGTAATGTGGCTGTGACCAAATGGACTGTGGGATATCATGCGGTGACCAGATGGACTCTGGACCACAGTTGGTTGAAAGTTCCTTCTTTTTGAATTTGTGGTAAGGAGATAGGATATTGCTGATAAATAGGACGAACACGAAGTCACCATTTCCCGGGTTAGAATGTTGTGTTGTGTTAGAGTGTCGTAGAGGGTTATGGAACCCTAGAGTGAATGTAACACCGAAATACGGTGTTAGGAGTTATAGTAGAGTTGTCGTTAGTTAGTATCTTTTTATTGTTGAATATTTGTGATTGATTGTCTTGCAGGTTTCTAACATTAAGACCTAATTCATATTCACATACCGGATTAGGCTTGGTGTTTGTTTGGTTAGTGTAGACCTAATGTTGACTGTTACATTGTTTGTGTGATTGCTTTTGAAGGGTGGTGGATATTGAAAGATATGTGGTATCATTGATTGGCCGATAATGTTCTTGACTGATTGTTGGTCGACAGGTTAACGATTCTTGTATACTCTTAAGTATCTAAACACTACATGAGTACTGAACCCAGGCATATATATGGTCAACTAGGGATTGTTGTTTATCCTTAGATGTTTGAATTCTAAGGCGAGATTGATTGATTGTTAGTTTTGATTTGTGTTGAGTTTACTCAATTTGGAATTAGGCCAGGCCTAGTCTTGAGTTATTTAATTGTATTGATATTTCTTGAATTAATAAATTAATGTTTCTATGCGCATCAAGAGTACTCTGATATTTGACTAGTCCAGTGTACCACAACTTTAGGTCTTCGTACGGATTGAAAAGCCTTAGGCCTTGATCTAACGAAAACGCTAACTCTTGGTACCGGTTGCAAAGCCTTAAGCCTTGATTTAGTGGGAAGACTTAGTGGATGAACTGGTCTAGGTCGCGGAGAAAGTTCTATCACTTTGACCGGATTGTCCCTAACACGTCATGTAGCACTTTCGGACCATGGTGTTGGGTTGGACGGTTAGTCATGTTCTTGTTTGATTGTTGGCTTGCCGGTTGGCTCATTTCATCTCTAACCCTGGGTCTTGGTCGGTCTAGCGGTCATGTTCTTGTTTTCTTGTTGGCCGGTTGGTCGACCATATGCCAAGGACGGTCGGGGGGTGTTACACTGTGTCCGTCTTCTGCGATCCGAACCCTTTCCTGACCTTCTCAATTTGACTCAAGTCTGGTCTGATCTTCACTCGAGCAGGAACTTCTCTAGTTGTTCACCCAAAATTGGTAGAGTAACTATTCTCGAAAACTCTCAAAAACTGCAGAGAATACTCGAAAACGATCGAAACTCTAAGTTTCTTTCTTTGATTTTTCTCTCACGTTTTTAATTTTATTTGAACTTGTGTGGATGTGGTAAAATGAGAAGGAGGTCTTACCAATTTATAGAAACAGCTGCCAATCAGAATCAAGACGTGTGGCAGCCCGTGTGTTCGTCCGCATGGCTCCGGTCGCATGCGCGGCGGCACCTCGTGCTCCACATGTCAGCTCGCATGAACAGGTTGGGCTGCAAATTGACACCACATCCTCCACATGTCTGGTTGCATGGTCTTGTCGCATGCAACGCGCCACCCAACGGCTTGGTCGATCCACCTCATGCTCCAACAGCTTGCATTAACAGGGTGGCCTGTAAGGTGACACCATGTCCTCCAAATGTCTGGATGCATAGCATGGATGCATGCAAGGAGACAACACGTCATCGACATGTCTGGCTTCATGGCGTGGTTGCATGCAACGCGACACCCAACTATTTGCTCAATCCATATCGTGCTCCAAATGTTTACTTGCATCTACCGATTGCATGCACTGAAGCACCTCGTTCTTCCCTTGACACATAACCTTCCAGGAAGTTGCTACCACGTCCTGAACACATACATCAAGCCATCTCGTGCTTCTTGGTCCATTCGTCTGATTTGAACCCTTGGGTAAATTTTGACCCACTATCAGTCCTAAATATTTTTCTACGCCCATTCTGATGCGCTGAATATTGTTAATAAAGTACAATTTAATTATTACCTTGAAGCAAAATATTTCCCAAGACTCCGGCTTCTCTGAAAAATCCATAATACCGAAATTAGGGCTTTTAGCTAACTTTGGGTTTCCCCTTCGTGCTTCGATCCCATCGTGCTTACTTCCCGTCCTTCTTAATTCCCGTCCTTCTTTCGACTTATTTTGTCTTTACAATAATATTTTACTGATAAGAAAATTTTACAAAAATGTCCTGTGTTGAGAACCTCCTATGATCCAAGAGTGCTTGGTGGTTATTCAAGAAGAAGAGTCAACTGGTTTAGGAAGTGTGGTGAAGGATGGAGAAGTATCTCCGAGGCGGCTTCTAATGTTGAGTTGATTGGAGAGAGTCTGAAGCATCCTCATGTGGTTCCAGCAACAAGGTGGCGACTCATGAACAAGTAGCAACCAAGACTGAGCAAGTGTTAGGTACTCAATGAAGAAGGATCTAGTATTTTCGAGCACTTCAACCTAACAAGAGGTTAGGTCAAAGGCGACAGAGACCAAGATCAGTTCTAAAGAAGAGTGTAAGGAGTGTTGGTGATATGCAAGGGAAGTGATAATCTACCTTGCATCCCAATAGGGCCGTGATCAAGGGTCTTTGTGTCCATCACAATGATCCAAAGCCCCACTGGTCAATCCCTAGGCCTTGAGGAAGCTACTCTTTTTCACTTACAAGGTTTTGTCCCAAAAGGGTTTTCCTTGTAAGGTTTTTAATGTTAGGATTCTTCAAGGATCCAAGTTGGCTAAGGATATGCTATACCTAAGCTTGAGGGGGAGTGTTAACTTGAAGAAAGAAACTGAGTCAAAGGATGAGTTTGGGTCTTGTGCACAATTAGGGAAAGACCTCCAGGAAAGTTCTAGAAAGGTTTCAAGAGTGTTTGAAGGTGTCTAGAAGAGTCCTGAAGTATGTGCAAAGTTAGGGTCAAGTCCAGGAGGGACTTAGACACCATTTGCAGGTATTTGGAAGGAGATGGTCGAGCGTGCAAAAATAGGGCAAACCATACAGATTTGTACCGACAATACAGACTTGTACGGATCTTCACGGACTGAGGTCGACCCAAAGACTTTACACTCACCTATGAAGATATTTGGAAAGGATGTGCAAAAATAGGGAAATTTTTATGCAAAGGAGGTTTTTACCATCGACCATACAAGATTAGGGCGAATACTTCTCGTATCAACCTGAAATTAAGAATTTCAAAAATAGGGTGTGACCGTTGGAGCAGCAAGAGAGGAGTGTGATAGCTGGTGACAGGCTGGCCTTATCTGGTCAAAAGGTAAAGTGGTAAAGCACCTTTAGCTGGTGACAGGATGGCCTTATCTGGTCAAACGGTAAAGTGGTAAAGCACCTTTTGGACCACATATGCCTCCCTCTTAGCCATTCATTTCAAATGGAGTAATCTCGTCTATTCATCGTCCAGCAAGCTGTCTCTACTTTCCAGCTAGCAAAAGACCATTCCAAGACCAGATCCTGATTGTCCATCTTCAAGGATTAACAACCATTAGATTTAGGTTTATGCTTTATGTGGTTACAAAGTGTAAAGCCTATATAAAGGTATTCTATTGGCGATTTGGAAAGCTAAGTTGAATGGGAGTTTTTCTTCTTTGCTCTTCACTATCTCCTAGTCATTCTAGTCTCTAAAATCTCCCTATAATCTCCTGATTCTAAACCTTTTAAACTCTCTCCATCTCTCTCTCTCTAAATCGCCTAGAACAAGCTCCACACTTCCCCATTGGGGGTTCTCTCTCACACACAGCCTAAGCTCTTAAAAACCAACGTCGTGCTTTGGAAATGTCGTGCTTCCAAAACATTATGCTTCCAAAAACATTATGCTTCCAAAACATCCTTCCAATCAATCTATCAGATTTTCTAACCATTGCCGAGTGGCATATTCGACTCATGGTTCATATACGATCGATTCTTTGATTTTACTGAGCACCTCGAACTTTGATGCTTCTCGATCGATCTGAGCGCCCGTGATTCGACCACCAAATAGATGCTTGACCATTCTTCCATTTTCTTTGAGTCATGTCAAGTCTTATGTAATCAAAACTTAACATTGGTAATCATAATTGATTCCCAAAAATTGGCTCTGAATTCGAACTTGTTGATCTTAACCAATTTTTTTAAAGGGTTTCACATTCTCCCCTCCCCCTTAACAGAATTCGTCCTCGAATTCTAAGATTCTTAGGGACCTCCTTCCTCCATCACAACGTCCTCTCGGGTAAAATTAGGGTGATCGGCCTTAAATCTTTCTTCATCCTCCCAAGTGACATGAATCCTGTTTTGTCTTCCCCAGAATACTTGTACTTGAGAAATCTCACGATTCTTCAGTCTCCGAATACGCCTTTCTCCCAGTCAAATTGATCCTTCTGGATAGGTAAAATTCTTCCTTAGGTCCTCGATTATCTCGGGCTCAACAGAACTTGGATCTCGTATATGTTTCCAAAGCATGGAACCTTGGAACACCGGATGTAGATGCATATCCTCTGGCAGATGCAATCGATAAGCGACCTCACCTACTTTCCCGATAATCTTGTACGGACCAATGAACCTGACCGCAATTTTCTCGACCTTGCAAAATCTGTCTTTGCCTTTAAGTTCTGTAACCTTCAAATAGACCCAAACTCCTATATCAAATGTTACCTCTATTCTTGACTGGTCAGCGTACTTCTTATGACGGTCCTGAGCCTTCTTCATGTTCGATCGGATCGTCTCCAGCTTAATCATGGTCTTCGGAACGATAAGAGATCCAAACATTCTTCATTCTCCCACTTCTGTCCAACACATAGGTGTTTTCATGGCCTTTCATACATCGCTTCATAGGGTGACATACCTTTACTCGAATGATGACTGTTATTATACGAGAACTCTGCCAATGGTAAATGCTTCTCCCAATTTCCTGCACAATCAAAGATATACATTTGAAGCATGTCCTCGATGGTCTGAATAGTTCTCTCTGTTTGACCATCTGTTTCTGGGTGGAACGCGGTGATTCTGAAAAGTTTAGTTCCCAAAGCTTCTTGTCCTCCTTCCCAAAATGATGTTGTGAACCTAAGGTCACGATCTGAGACGATGTCTGAGGGTACACCATGAAACTTCAAAATTTGATCGATGTACAGCTTGGCCAGTACTTCAACTTTATTAGTTTCCCGCATAGGCAACAAGTGTGTGACCTTGGTTAACTTATCAATCACCCAGATTGAGTTGTTCAATGTACCTGGAGCAGTGGGTAATCCAGTAATGAAATCCATGGATATATAGTCCCATTTCCATTGAGGTATCGGAAGACTCTACAAAAATCATCCTGGAACTTGATGCTCGGCCTTGACTTGTAGACAAGTTGCACACTGGGCGACCCATCGTGCTACCGATCTCTTCATGCCCGGCCAATGATAATATCTTCTCATGTCTTGGTACATCTTTGAACTTCCAGGATGGATACTACGTAAGTAATGATTTGCGATCCTTAGTTTCTCATCTCTCAGCCCTTGTCCTTTAGGTACTGTGATCCTTCCGTTAATTAACAAAGGTTCCATCCTCTGCAAAGTAATATCCAGCATTATTTGGCCAGGCTTGTCTTCTGAGTTTTTTTGCGATCTTCTATGGTTTATCGTCTTTAAGTTGTTGCTCCTGAATTCTCTGAATCAAGCTATCCTGGTTCCCTACTTGACGTCCCAATTGCCGCTTGTTTGCACTTCCGAAACGACTAACTTCGTATGTTTCAACTCTTGGTTTAACAGCTCCACTTCTTTCTCCAAATCTGCGTCCAACTTCTTTCGACTTAACGCATCCACAACAACCTTCCCTTATCCAGGATGGTAGCGAATCTTTATGTTGTATTCTGCCACAAACTTCATCCACTTACGCTGATGCAGGTTGAGTTCTGGCTGAGAGTAGAGGTATTTAAGACTTTGGTGGTCCGTGTATACCTCCACTTCTTCTCCGTACAACTAAGATCTCCAAATCCGTAAAGTCAACAGCACGGCCGCTAACTCCAAGTCGTGTGTACTGTATCTTCATGCTTACGTAGTTGTCGTAAAGCATATGCAATAACTCTCTCATCATCCATTAGTAAACAACCTAGCCCAACTCGTGAAGCATCCTTGTATACCGTGTAAGGTTTACCTTGTTTGCGCAAAGGTAACACAAGTGCGGTAGTCAGTACATCCTTCAAATTCTTAAATGCCTTCTCGGTTTCTTCCGGCCATATGAAAGGAACTCCTTTACCGGTAAGTTTAGTTTTAGGCTTTGAAATGGAGGAAAAGTCCTTAACAAACTTTCGATAATAGCCCGCAAGTCTGAGAATACTCATCACTTCCGTCACAGTGATAGGTCGAGGCCATTCCAGTATGGCTTGGACCTTTTCTGGATCAGAAGGCACGCCCTCTCCTGATACTATGTGACCCAGAAATCCTATCTCTCTCTCTTCCAAAACGAGCATTTTCTGAACTTCGCAAATAGCTTCTGATTTCATAACCTCTCCATAACCAGTCTCAGATCCTCTTTGTGCTCCTCCTTACATCTCGAGTACACCACAATTTCATCAGTGAATTGATCATGAACTTGTCGAGGTAGTCATGAAAAACTTCATTCATCAAACTCATGAAAGCTGCGGGGCCGTTTGTGAGACCAAAGGGCATAACAATGAAATTATACTGCCCATACCTAGTCCCGAAATTCCGTCTTCATGATATGTGACTTGGCAATAGGAATTTGGTGATACCCTGATGCCAAATCAATATTCAAAAACCAACTACCTCCCTTGAGGTGGTCCAACAACTCATCTATCCTTGGAAGAGGATACTTGTCTTTTATAGTGATGTTGATACCACGATAATCAATACACAACCGCATGCTTCCGTCTCTCTTTTTCACAAATATCACACGAGCTCCCCAAGGTGAAGAAATTGATCAGATGAATCTCTTTTCCAATAGATCTTCCAATTGTTTCTTTAGCTCAACCAACTCTGCAGGTGCCATCCGATACAGTGCCTTAGCTATAGGTTCTGCTTCAGGTTCCAAAGTAATAGTAAAGGGATTACTCCAAGGTGGAGGTAATACCTTTACTGGCGAAAATATATCCTCAAACTCCTACTTCTATATCTTCAAACTTAACTTCATAATTAGTGGCTCCTCCACTAACCGATAAAGTTACCAAATGCACTTCCCCGTCTTGAAGCCAGTCTTGTACTCTCACTGCTGCTACCAGTGATACGTCCATGCTAGGACTGATTCAAAAGTATACCATCTCAGGTCGTTTACATCTGCCAAACAACAGGCTTCCCTTTGTATAGTCGATCTGAACTCCGTAGCTCGACAACCAATCCATTCCAAGGATTACTTCGTACCCTTCCAAATGTACGACTAACAAATCTGCCATAAATTCTTTCCCTTGAACGACCAATGGAACATTCTTGATACAATGATCTGCTTGAAGGGTTCGGCATGCAGGGGCAATACTGCCACATTTACTCTGTCAAACACAAAACAAGCCCAAAACTGGGCAGCTACTTCAGGGGTCACAAAACTATGTGTTGCCCCCGAGTCGAACAATACATGTTTGTCTTTACCAGCAACATGTAAGGTTCCTGCCACAGTATCTCAATCAACAATATCTCAATCACAAAAATACTAATTATTATTCGCACAACTATCAATCATCATCAAATTATTTATAAACGTGCAACCTAGAGATCAAGCAATCTATACCTACCCATAATACTAACTAAATTCCAACAACTAAACTCCATGCAATAAAAAGAGGAGGTTAAGCACCAACAATATGATATGATCCTCCCTTGTACTTGTAGGATCCAATGTTATTCATGGTGGTCAAAGCTTGGAAACATCTGGGGTAGGAGTATGTGTAGCCTGGTTACTGAGTGCCTCAGTCATCACGTCATGTAAAAGCATCAAGGTGTTTTTCTGCTCCTTGATATTGTGGTCGTTCTGTGGCACGGTTCTGATCATGCCTTGGGTTTGATTGAGCGTATTGGCCATGGTGATGTCTCTCGTCCCGATTATGACTTGGACTAGTGCTCGACAAACTGTCTTCACGGGTAAATCTGGTCCTATTAGCATACACAGGAAAAAATATCGCCCTCTGAGGGATGCTCCTATCATGACCAAACATCTCACTAACTCTAATTCCATTATCCGGGTCTGATCTGTAACTCAATCCTCTCCCTGTTGAAACCCTACCCTCTCCCCATATCTGATCTCGTCCATCATTATGTCCTGCGATTAGCCATTTGCACACAATTAAAAGGGTAAATCCTATTACTACCAATCTTAATACGGTAAGCGGCTTGTTTCCTAGATCATCTTTTACGACTTCTTGACTCGATAAAACATTAAGAAAGCACTTGTGTCAGGCATGGACGAAACCATGCTCTGATACCAACTCTGTAACACCCTCGAACCGTACTAGGTATAGGTCGAACCACCGGCCAACAATCAAACAAGAACATGACAGACGGACTAAATCTCTACCAAGGTTCAGGAGCTCTACATGACGGGTTAGGAACGAACCGGCCAAGGTCACAAAGGGTGCAAGTCGTGAGAAGTCCAGTCCGACCACTAACACCTCCCGTCAGATTAAAGCCTAAGGCTTCGCAACTAGTACTTGAATCTGACGTTTTTTTAGCTTGTACAACCTAATATCAGAAACAACAAGTGTTTTACACAAAACATCGATTTTATTTATCTTATATAATACATGGTTCGTAACACAAAAGATATTATACAAGTACTGGCATGCCAAGAGAGCAAAAGTACATACTTAGAGTCTAAAAATGTCTTAAGCAAAAAGATGCGAACTCTACACCATCCGGCCTAGTTCCCTGCAACCTATAATGGCTGACTCGATCTAATGGTAACCGGAAAACAACAATGAGTGAGGGGTGATTATTCTAGCATTACTCAGCGAGTTACAATCTCCCAACTAGCAAATACAACCCTCGATATCCCACCCCAAACAATCTAAACGGAGAGGTTCACCTATTAATAATTGAACACAATTCAATGATAAATATAAGAAAATTCATTAATACGCAGCAGATTATAAAAACAGCAAGATTATTACAATACCATTATTCGGGTCTGATCTGTAACTCGATCTCAACTTAAACTAGGGTTTACCAATCCCTTTACACTATATAAAATATATCTAAATTGGGCACTGGTGACATTAGGTTCCTCCTTCATTATCGGCAATATCCTATCTCCCTACCACAGAGGCAAGAAGAACGAACTGTCAACCGAACGCGGCCCACAGTCCATTAGGTCACCGCGCGACAGCTCACAGTCCATAGTGTCACTGCCACATTACACCGTCGTGTAACACTAAGCCCTAGGCCATGACCTTGTCTCTCTAAGTCTTCCCAATCCAGCGAATATAGGGTTTCCTTGATCCTGCTGGGTACGAGGTCTGAAGGAACACTAACTCACCGCTAATATGCCTAGCATTGTGGGATACAAAAATTCTATATGGCCAATATATGACTATTACTAAACCCGGTAAAATAACACAAGGTTCCTAGTATTAATCACTACTAACACAATCAAACATATTCTAGAATCTAGCATAAAGACTAATTCCAGTGTTCATCTTCTACGATCCAAACCCTTTCCCGACCTTCTCAAGTTGACTTACTCTGGTCTGATCTTCACTTGAGCAGGAACTTCTCTAGATGCTGACCAGAAACTGGCAGAGTAATTGTTCTCAAAAACTCTCAATAACTGCCAAAAATGCTCGAAAATGATTGAAACTCTAACTTTCTTTATTTGCTTTCACTCTCTCGTTTATTAAGTTGCTATAAACTGTTCTGGATGTGGAGAAAGAAGAGGGAGGTCTTGCCTATTAATAGAAACGAGAAGCCAATCAGAATCAAGCCATGTGGCAGCCCGTGTGTCCGTCTGCATGGCTCCGGCGCATGTGCGGCAGAACCTCGTGCTCCACATGTCAGTTTGCATGACCAGGGTGGCTTGCAAGGTGACACCACTCAACCATATAAACACACATGAATATAAAACAATATGTACCATAGTCCTAGTAAGGTTATTAAATCAGTCTTAATTCCATTCATCTCAACTTAGCCCGTGCTAAACTGAGTCCGTTTTAATAAAATAATTCTAAGGACTCTATCATGCAATAGTGTGAGCATTCTCTTCTATATGAATACTCGATCTAACCTAATTTTTCAAGTGGAACTCAAGCAAACCAACTCACAGTGTTATATGTCGATAAGCAGCTGGTTGATTGAAGATGACTTGGCCAAAACCAAGATGAACTTATTGACTGGATTGGACTGATCTCGACTTGGACAGAACCTCAGCTTGATCATGTATAAACGGACAGGCCTAGATGGACTGATCTGGACAGAATATCCCCTGGGACTGGTCTGAAATTAAATGTGACGATCTTCACTTGAACAGAACCCTCCCAAGACGCTGACCCAAAACTGGTAGAGTACTGACCTCTCGAAAAAACTTGGAAACTCTTGCTTTCTATCTAACCTTCTCTCTCACGTTTGTAACTTGATTTGAAGTGGCCTGAATGAGTTGAGGGTGGTCGTGGGTATTCATAGGAGACAGAATCCAATCAGCTTCAGGATGGTGGCAGCCCATGTGTCCTTCTGCATGGCTCCGGTTGCATGCGCGACGGCACCTCATGCTCCACATGGCTATCAGCATGATCAAGTCTCATGCAGGACACCACCATTCCTGTAAGATGTCAGGCTGCATGCGCGGCAACATCTCGTACTCCAACAAGTCAAGCCACATGTATTTCTTCCATGTGCGACGACACCTCGTGCTTGTGTATACAGATAGCTTTCTAGAAAGTTGACATCACGTTCTGATCCCATGCATTGAGTAACCTCCTGCTTCTCGGTCCATTCGCCCGATTTCGACCCTTCCGTCACATTTTGCAACCCGCGATCAATCCCGAATATTTTTTCGCTCCCATTCTGATGCACTGTATATTTTTTATAGATCCAAACTGAATTCTTACTTGACATAAAATATTTCCCCCACCTCTGGCTTCCCCGAAAATTTTCTATAATACCAAAATTAGGGTTTTCACCCAATTTAAGATTTTCCCATCGTGCTTCGATCCCGTCGTGGTTACTTCCTGTCCTGCTTAGTTCCCATCCTGCTTCTAACTTACTATGTCTCCAAAATAATATTTTACTGATACGAAGTATTTTAGAAAAACAACAAGCTTCTGAAACATCATGCTTCTAAAACGTCTTTCTTATTAATCTATCAATTTGTATAACCATCATAGAGTGACCTAATCGACTCATGGTCAACCCAAGATTAATTCTTCGACCACCTCGTACTTGAAAATTCTCGATCAATCCTTAATTCCCATGACAAGACCACCAAATTGATGCTCGACAAATGTTCTATTTTCTTCAAATCAAGTCAAGTTTTATATGATCAAAACTCAACATTCCTCATCATTCTTTCATTTACAAAAGCCAGTGCTCTAAAATCCGACTTTGTCAATCTCGACCATTTTACCCCTTCAAGAGGGTTACTAACCCCCCCCCCCCCCCCCCACCCCTTAATAGAATTCGTCCTTGAATTCTTTTGTGTTCAATTGCTCAAACTCACGACTTGCTAGTTCTTGATGACAATTTCGTCCTTAGATTACCTCGTGTTTTCGTCTTGATCACTTGATGTGTTTCCTTGTTGGTTCTCCATTGATGTTTTCCTTTAGATTTCTTTGGTCTCCACACACACTTGTGATTCTTAACTCTCTTTACCTGGATCCATCTCAAAGCATTCCCCTTGGTCTTGAATCCCATTCTTAAGTTCTTGACTCCTATGATTCACTCATTCTCATCTCATCTTCATAACTCTTTACTTTTCCTGACACTGTCCCTTGAGTTTGCTCCTCCAGGTTGCCAAAATCGTCTTCATATCTCTTCACTTGAATGATCACTAAGTCGTCTTCTTGCTTTTACTCTGCCATAACACTGTCATTTCTAATGATACTGTCTTGTCCTTTAGATAGATATCATCCTTGTTCCTGACTACTCGAATCCTTTCTTGATCTCTCTCTACCCAAAAGCTCTGTTGAAATCTCTTCCACTGAAGTCTTGTCCCTTTCCATCTGTCCATTTCTCACCACTGTTCCTATGAATCGTTTGTTCTCTTTCTCTTCGGGTTTGAGTTTTTGGCCTTGAACTCTCTTCACTTTAAGGTTTCCATCCTTAAATTTCCGATCAACAAACATACTTACTAGCTGCAATGTGAGAACATTTCACACGCAGGTTAGTCAACAACTTATCCAACAAATAGTAATGACAAACCTAAATGGAATTCTAACTAACCAACCTCATCAATATGCTAACAAGAAACCTAACAATTATATCCCAGCAACCAAGCAATTCAAATTCCACTATCTAATTCTAGTTCCTAAACCCATAAATGGTATTGCTGGACGTGACCGGTTTCCCTAATTCCTCTTGTGACTCTTTGTGACTCGATAAAATATTTGAAAATTGATTAAAACAAAAGTCCCAGAAGAATGGATGAAACCAATCTCTGATACAACCTCTGTAACACCCTCAAACCGTCCTAGATATATGGTTGACCAACCGGCCAACAATCAAACAAGAAGATGACGGATAGGCCGACCAACACCCAGGGATAGAGATGAAATGAGCCAACCAGCCAGCCAACAATCAAACAAGAACATGACTGACTGTCCAACCCAACACCAAGATCCGGAGGCGCTACCTGAAGGGCTAGAGACAATCCGGTCAGAGTCATAGAACTTAGTCTGCGACCTAGACCAGTTCTTCCACTAAATCATCCCGCTAATTCAAGGCTTAAGGCTTTGCAACCCGAACCAAAAGTTAATGTTTTCGTTCGATCAGGTCCTAAGGCTTTTTACGCGTACCAAAACCTAACATTGTGTTAGACCGGACTAGTCAAATATCAGAGTACTCATGATGCACATGTAAAATAATTATTTTATTTATTCAAGAAATATCCATACAATAAAATAATTAAAGACTGGGCCTGGCCTAATGCCAAAGCGAGTCAACGCGACACAAATCAAAATACCTTTAACACCCCCATGCTCCGACATGTCAAGCCACATGTACTGCTTCCATGCGCGGAGACAACTCCTGCTTCTGTAGACAGATAGCTTGCTAGACAGTTTACGCCACGTTCTGATCCAATGCATTGAGCCAGCTCGTGCTACTCGGTCCATTCGACCGATTTTGACCCTTCGGCGTATTTTCAACCCACGATCAATCCCGAATATTTTTCCTGTCCCATTCGTATGCACTGAATATTTTAATAAATCCTAAACTGAATTTTGAGTTGACGTAAAATATTTCATGATCCTCCGGCTTCCCCAAATTTTTTTCGTAATACCAGAATTTGGGTTTTTGCCTAACTTCAGATTTTCCCATCGTGATTTGATCATTTGGTTTTTACCTCCTGTCCTACTTAGTTCTCGTCCTGCTTCCAACTTATTTTGAAGGGTTTTCAAAAACATCGAGCTTCTAGAACGTCGTGCTTCTAGAACATTATGCTTCTAAAAAGTCATGGATTTAAAATGTCCTTCTTAACCATGGTCGAGTGACGTAATCGACTCATGGTTCACCCACGATCAATTCTTCGAACACCTCATACTTGAAACTTCTCGATCGATCCTTATCGCCCGTGACTTGACCACCAAGTTGATGCTCGACCAATCTTCTATTTTCTTCGAATCATATCAATCTTTCTATGACCAAATCTCAACATTCCTCATCATTATTT
Organism: Moricandia moricandioides; assembly: GCA_905132885.1. NCBI lineage: Eukaryota > Viridiplantae > Streptophyta > Magnoliopsida > Brassicales > Brassicaceae > Moricandia > Moricandia moricandioides. The sequence continues at coordinate 31,027 of CAJHQQ010000792.1, forward strand.
GATTCCCAAAAGCTTGGGTCCAAATTCCAAATTTGTCAATCTTGACCATTTTACCCCTTTAGGAGGGTTACTACACCGAAGATACTCCTCCTAAGGGTTCTAGTGTCCGACCCGTGTCTCTAGCCACTTCTTAATGAGCTCCCATTGGTCAGATTCCCTGGCTCGCTGGCCCACCAGATCTCGTTGAGACGCTATGTCATGCACCTGGGTACGAAGAAAGAGGATCTCTCCGTGCAGTCTACCCCATTCAAATCCTTTATAATCTCCCATCAATAAATATTGACGAGATCTGGTCGCTTCCAAACTATTAGAACCTTTGGGAATGGCCGCCGGAAAGGATGAAAATCTGGTGGCTGGACAGTCGTTGAACCCATCCTCAACATGGGCGGGGGAAAGGGACGTCTTCTCCATGTCTTGAGCATATGATACTCATCATAGATGGACAACACCGAGAGCCTAAAGGTGTTCCCTAAATATAATAAGACCAAAGGAAAAGTTAGGATAAATGAACCCTCGTTAAAAAAACCAGCAAAAGGAGGACCTACCCCAAATACGGTTATGACATAAGGCCTCCTGGCTCACCAAGAAGGCTACCCATCGGAACCGTCTTGGGATTTCCCTCGCCAGCTTCACCAACGCTTCTCCACTGAAAGTTACAGGACATGATACATCTGAAACCAAAGTGGATTAGCAAAAAAGTAACAGACAAGGGTTATTCTAAAAGGTCAGTCGAAAAGCTTACCAACGATACGCCAACACAAAGGAAAGCTAGAAGCCTAGTTTGCTTCCAATAACATGTATCTTCTTTCCTATCGATCCCATAAAAGATAATTTTCCTTGACGCCCCTCGATGTCTCCTCTACTAAAGGCTCGCCATCCTCGGAGCGGATGTGGTAAAACCCTTTCTTGTTAGCCAAGGGAGCGAAATAATATGAATACAAGATCTCACACACTTCGAACGATACACAATGGAATTCTCCTAACACCTGGATGGCAATCAGCGTCCGCCAAGGCAATGGAGTAAGCTGAGAATGGGAAAACCGAAATGTTATGAGACCTTGATTGTTAAAGAAGGTATGCCATATCTAAAGCCCTCTGTCGGATACGCCTCATAGATGGCTACTTCACCTACTCCCCCATCTAGAGGGCGTTCAAATTCAGTAGGACTCCTCAATTCCATCAAAGGAGGGATCAATTTTTTCCTCCGAGTTTTAATAATTTTCCCACTTCGAATCTCCGAACGATGACCATCATCATCGAGAAATGGAAAGTGTTGCTGCCTCAGGGGAGCCATCAGGACCACCTCATCATCGGCCTTCGGAACTTCCCCCCACTAGAGCACATGAAATGAAAAGGGATCTCCAAAAAGACGACAAGGCCTCACGCGACCACCAACGAATGAAGCTGGAAAAACAGAATGATTGGAGCGGCTATTCATTCTCCCGAGTTAGACACGCAAAAAAAAGTTGAATTTGCTATCATATTGAGAGGTATATATATATACAATATCCAGCCTCTACCGCTTGTCAAAAGAAAGAAATATGACGTCTTTGATATATCCTAAAACGCCATAGAAGTGGAAACTTTGTTTCTGAAAAAGGAAAACATCGTATCCCAAGAGGAAAAACGATATTCTCAAAGTAAATTGGAAATCACTCAATATTTTCCAAATGTCTCTCCATAAAGGCCCAAGCTTAAAAGAGAAATTTCCTTACACGATTGAAGCAAAAAATGCAAAGAGAAGGCCGCCAGAGATTATCATTCCCCCAAGGTCCTTCTCTGGGTTTAAGGATCCCACAGCCAATGAGAAAAATTCAGCATTCATCGAGGCTTCAAATGTTCCACTTTCAGGTCATGTGTCACCAGGAGATAACCACATCAGATCATCGATCCAGCAGACAAATCTTGCATCGGAGCCTTGTATCCACTGAAATGAAAGGCCCGAAACCTATGAAATCAACTTGAACAGGTCTAAAACCTGAGAAGCTCTACTAAGATTCCGGCCTATCTCTGGCAAACCAATTCTCCTTCAGGTCCGAACATGGTCCAGACCTAAGAAGAACCTGGAAGAGAATTACTGGAGAGATGTCCTGCTTAAGATAGTCCTGCTGAGATTGAGAAACTCCAGTTGACTCAAGTGCATAGGTTATCTCCAGAATTCGATGAAATAATCGATAAATAAGGGGCGAACTGTTAGGGGAAAATAACCCAGCAGGGAAATTGTCGGGCCCGTGTTCTGCAGTTTGAGCTGGAACAGTCCAAGGACATGTTTAGCTAGACTGATCTGACAAGCTAGTCAGTGTTGAGCTTGTCGTCTGCATAGTATTGGTCGATTTAAGACAATATTGTTGGGTCCGGACATAGCGGTCAAGCTTGGCGGACAAAATCTGGTCGGATTTAGACGAAGCATTTAGACTTGTTATCCCAGATCAATTGGCCTATGTATGGACTAACTGATATACATTTTAGCGGGAACGGTTATTGAGCCATACGTGTACTGATAGCCAAGCAAAATGGCGGAAACAGTTATCTGGTGGTTATTGGATTTAGGAACTAATCGGCTGTTACTGGGAGCAGTTACGAAGTGGTCATGAGACAGTTATCCTGAACGGTTCAGAGCGGTTAAGGGGAGCAGTTCCACAACAGTTATGGACAGTTCCTAAACAGCTTAATACTGTCACTTGGCAGTTGAGCTGAGGGAAAGAAACTGTGGTGGGCAATTAGTAACTTTTAGGCGTGGGAGCAGTTATTGGCCAGAAGTAAACTGCCCATCGGATCCCTTTTAATGGGATTTTTGTTTGGAAAAGGGGAATTACACTTATCTTGCACGGTTTATTGACAGAAGGGAGACAGAATGAAATACTGACAGAAAAACTCGAGAAAAAATAGAGAAAAAAACGAAACAGAGAAGGGAAACTGGTCGGAACAGAAGGAAAGAGGCCGATGATGGCTAGTGTTGGGTAAATCGGAGTAACCTCTACCAGTCCGATGGATGTACTAACTGTCAGAAGATGGAATATTGTTTCTGTCTTTACAATATGATTGATCCGAGAGGAAGAGAGGAACTATCTGGTCGGGAAAGGAGAAAGAGATCGCCGATGGGTTGAACTGGTGCTTAGCTGACAAATCGCATGCCATGTAATGGCTGTTATCTTGATTCCGAGTCGGCTCTCTTCTTGATAGTGAACTCCATGAGCATTAAAGCCAAGAAAATCTGATGATCCGCAAGGATGGCTATCCGAGAGACGAGTAATGGACGCTTGGGTAACTCTCAGCAAGGCAGAATGTGATGCGAATGAAGTGATGGATCGCAAGGATTACCTGGATCATCATTGGTATGGCTGAGTAAGATCAAACGTAAGACATGGAAAGGGATGCCTCGGCACAGTCTGAGTAAAGGGGAGTCGTGTACTGATGGAATGCGACTTGGATCAATAACTTGAGTGATCCTTCCAGTAACTGTACTATACAAGAGCGAAGTCTGAGGAAACCGGCTGTAACAAGGTTAGTGATTCTCAATCCTGCTGGTTAAGTCCGAGTATAGGATCATATCTAGGTCTGTTGTAGGATGATCAATAGATTGAATGGAAAGGGTTAGTTCAGTGATCCCGATACCTAGTCTATGGCTTGATTTATGCGGACTGGTCTCACGTTCGGATGAGGAACCGCTGGATCGTGAGCAGAGTGATGAAGCTCGGTACTGTTCTGTGGAACGATCCAAGTAATGGATTGTTTATCGACTGTGATTAGTGTGGATTGTCATATTGGTGGTTATAATTTGATGGAGTCTTACCATCAGGTACTGAAGAAGCTACAAACTGAGGCATTGTTGATCAATATGGGACAAGGTGTCTACAACCTGTTACGGACTAAACTTTGGCTGGTCCGAGAGTGAACTTAAACCATTCCAACGCTGGGATCAGTAGGAAGGCAGATAAATAACTGAGTTTACTGCGTGAGAATATGATCAGAGAGACAGTGATCGATAATTGAATTCCTAAGGGCTGTATGGTCCAAGTATTGTACCGACTGATAAAGTATTGATCAATGACTGAATGGACAAGGGCCGTATTGTCCGAGGTGTGTACTGACTGATCATGATGAGACCAGTGACTTGTTCTGGAGCGTTGAGCCTGGCTAGCGTGCTGTCTTTCCTGGATGGCTGGTTGGAGACCAAGCCATCTCACTTTGTTACTTGGTCATGTGGGGAATGTTGGTTTAGTGACTAAGGAACTAGGGTATTCGGTTAAAGTCTGATCGAACTGACTGTATGGATTAATGAAGATAGCATAAAATGGATGGAACTTATCCCTTAATGTTGGGGGAAAATAATCCATGAAAAGATTACTCCAGCGTCCGGGTTTCTGCCTCCGGCTTCCATGTTCCTGCCTACAGCTTCCAGGTTCCTCCCTTTGGCTTCCGGGCTCCGGGTTCATAGTCAGATTAATTTTCCTACCTCCAGGGAAAGAGGAAAACTTCTACATAAATACAAGCCTTCACATAGCTCAGGATATTGTCGGACCTCCTTCAATCCAAGGAAAACGAAAAATATTCCAATAGCTTACGCTATCTTCAAGATAAATTGAAATATTCTATTATGTATGTAAATAGTGAATATTTCCATTTCTTAAGAGAAAGGTGATATAGCCTATTTATTACCAGTTTTAGATCATGTTATAGGCTTTATTTAGGGTATGTTATGTTTGTCTAGGCTATGTTTTAAGATCTTTACAGGTCCATGTGCGTTTTGGAGATATTTGGAGCTTTTGGAGCATTTAGAGGAGAATAATCCGTAGCTGATCGTTGTGAGAGTCGAAGTACAAGACTACCATCGGTCGACGACACAACGTTGGCGTTGACCGATGTTACATGACCAAGATCGATCGATGTTGCACATCTTCCATCGATCGATGTCCAATTCACATACAGCCGATTTTCAAGCCCAAGTTAAAGACAAGACACTAGATTACCCCTGGACAAGTTTTGACCTAGACTTTAGGGTTTTATATTTATACTTTATGTATTGCACCGTAGAGGCGTAAAGGGGGTGTCGGGTGCCTAGGTTTGTGACAAAGTGTGTGTGTGCACCAGCACTCCATAGTTTTAGGGTTTATTTAGGGGATATGATTCATAACTCCATAGGGAGATTTGTATTGGAACCCCAATATTTTATCTATGTATTATATTCAGATTATTATTTTTACTTTAATTATGTCTGAGCAGTTATCAACTAGATTTAGGGTTGAATGATAGCAATCTTGGAGTAGCCCAAAAGTAGGATTGCTTGGTTAAGTTAATATCGATCAATTGTGTTGTGCTTAATTCTTGCATTCTCGAGTAGCTAACTAGTATCTCGAAAGTAGGACATAGACGACTACAAGAGTAGGTTCTGTACCAGAATAGACTCGCATTGAACTAGGTTGTTAGGCGCATGCGAGAGCTGGTCTAATTTGCTCGGTGAACATATCAAATCTCGTTCACACTTAATCTGATTTCCCCGTCTATCGACACCAGGCCTTAGCCGTCGATCGATGGTCTTTCCTTTTGCTCGCATACGAGAGTTGGAGTTTAAAGGGTCAGAACAGTTAATATTTGAGTTTCTAGAATATTTACATATTCGTGCCTCCTATTCCCTATAATTCATTAAGCTTGAAACCCTAGATCTAGCATATTTACATTTGCATTTACTGAATATATCATCATATTTCCATATTTACATTATTAGCATATTTCCATATTGCATATATTCCTTCTAATAAGGAATATTTCCTTGACCTAATTACTTGTTACCAATATATATAATTACCTAGCTTAGTGTTTAGAAATAAGAAATATATTGTGTATCGTTTTTCTCTGTGGATTTGATCCCTATGTACTACACTTGATCACTCTTGGCAAGAGTATTATTTTGTGTGTTAGGATTAAGGGTTAATTTGATATTTATTTGTTCAGGATATTTATACCCTGTTAGAACATAAAAACACAGAGTTTCAAATTTGGCGCCGTTGCCGGCGAACATTGATCGCCATTAGATTTAATTTCCAGGATTTAGTCTAGGTTTCTTACTTTCAATTTACTGATTTTTCTTTTTCTTTGTTTTTCAGGTGCGTGCAAAAGAGTACCAGGAGCAACAAAGGACAAGACTTATTGTTCTCAGACCAACAACAACTCGAACGTACGATCCGCAAAGAAATACGACAAGCATTGATCAACAACATCTACTCAGCATCGATAGACACTTCTTTACGGAGAGCATCGACCGACATCAGAACTCTATCATCGACCGAAATTGATCATATAGCATCAATCAACATCACCTCATCCGCATCGATCGACGATAGCAGACGAGTTCATATGGTTGCGCCTATAATTTTGGTTCATAATGAGAATGGAAACTTGTAAGACCTCAATGGGCACTTGTGTAATGCAGCAGAACAAATAATAGACGATCAGGGGGCCATAATCCCTGATATAGAAGCAGACGCTGCAATAGCTCAACCTGAAGCTAACGCCCAAGCTGCTCAGAGAAAGCTGGCTGACTACAACCGTCCAGACCAGTTCTACGCCAACAGATCCGCCATTCATCCTCCAGCTTTTCATAGAAACGATTTTGAGATCAAGCCCGCTTACTTCGGACTTGTAGCTCAGACACCTTACCATGGGTTGTGACACGAGCACCCTATGGATCATCTCGAGAGATTCGCGGATATAGTGACTGCTAATAAAGCCAATAAAGTCCCTGAGGACTATCTTTTCTGTAATCTCTTCAAGTACTAACTTACTGAAGAAGCTTCATTTTGGCTTAAGCTACTACCACCATGATCTATGACATCCTGGACTGACATTAAGAACGCTTTCTTGCGTAACTTCTTTGATGACGCAAGAGCAGAAGATCTGAGGACCAAGATTGCTACTTTTTCACAAGAACCTTCAGAGTCTTTCAGAAACTCATGGATCAGATTCAAGTCATACCAGAGAGACTGTCCGCATCACGGGTTCAACGAAGTGCAGCTTCTTAGCACTTTCTTCAGAGGTATTGAATTGCAGTGTCAGATGGCTTTGGACACAGCTAGGGAAAGAAATTTTAGCACTAGGAGCCTTGAAGAAGCTACAAGATTGATTGAGAAACTAGCATCTAGCAGCAGTACCAAGAACACAGACTTTGAGAGAAAGGAATCAGCTCCAGCAGTGAGCAAGGAGCAGATTGAAGAGATAAAAGCAAAGCTGGATAGTGTTCATATATTTCTCAGAAAGAAGGTTACTTTTGCAGATGTAGATGCAATAGAGTATGGAGAAGATGAGATTGAAGAAGGGATGTGAACTACATTGATGGGAATGGTTTCCAGAGACAAGGGAATCCAAGTTTCAGCAGGAACTCCTACAGTACTGTTCAAAGGAGTAACTTTAATCAGAATTCACAGCAAATCCCCTTCAAAAACGACATGACGTATGGATCTTTCTACTACCAAAATCCTCCTCCATAAACTCAGGAACGCTAGATTGAAGCAATGGTTGATAGAGTCTTAGAGGGACAGCAGAAGATGACTGTGGATTTCAACGAAAGATAGATGGTCTGTACCTCAACCTCAATACCAAGTTCGAAAACCTCAACACCCATGTGGAGAAGTTGGAGAATCAAGTGATGCAGACAAGTGAGACCATTAGGAGACATGAGAGCCTGATTAAGGAGAAGATGGAGGCTGGGCATAAACACCACGTCAATGCATTGATTAATAATTATTTTTGGAAGGAAGAGAAACCCCCTCACAGCAAATTTTGTGTGGAAAATTCCATGTCACTCGGAAATTCCCATTCACATCGATCGACGCAAGCCAACGAGAATCAATCGACGATGAAACCTACAGAATTGGTAGCCTCGTGTAAATCGACTAACGTCGATCGATACCATTCTCATGACCTCGATCGACATAGAGACGGAAGCATCAGTCGACAGAACATGTTTGGCATCGATCGACGGGGTAGAAACCTAGTTTGATTACCCAACCTCAACGCAAGTCTGATTGTGCTTCCAACAGCAACAAATTTCAGAACAGAATAAAGACACATCTAAAGCTATGGATACTGATTGAGAAGAGGAGGAACACTCAAAGAGGAGGCAAAATATCTGAAAGCATCACGCAAAGAATCCAATGAAAAGGAGATAGATGGCTTTGCTAAAGGAGTTTTTAAAATTCCTTTAGATATATCTTTTGATGAACCTTATTATACTCACAGATTGTGGATGTTTTTCAGGGAAACAAGAGAAACAGATGATGATATAGAAATCATGTTCAATCACCTCAGAGAGAAGATGAAGCAGAGAACCTGTTTAAAAAAGAAGAAAAGTGATCTTGGGAAGTTTATGGTTCCATGCTTCAACAAAGGAAACAAATATCCCAACGCCCTCTGTGACACTGGATCTTCACTTAGCATTATGCCAAAGTCTATGGTAGAGGAGCTGAACCTAAGAGCGGACCCCTCGAACAATTCGTTCACATTTGTAAACTGCTCAAGAGTGAACTCAGGAGGGATGGTAAATGATGTTCCAGTTCAGATCAACAACACCCTAGTCCCAGTAGACTTTCATGTGATGGAAAGCAGGATAGATTGGAACTATTCGCTACTACTTGGGAGAGCATTCATGGATACTGTGGGAGCCGTGTGCGACATGCAGTTAAGCATGTTGTATCTATCTCTAATTGATAAAAATATCTTTTACGAACCTGTCAAAAATAATAATAAAGCTACCCTGATCAAATGGTGTAATGATGTAGTGCTTGTGGCCACATGCTTCTGCGATTACGAGTGCAATGAGGAATTGGTAGATGGAGCATCGATCGACACCCAACCCTTGTCATTGATTGACAGTCCTGCAATATTGATCAACACCCATAATCCAGAACCAATCGACAACCACCATGCTGATTACAATTACAACCCAACCTACCTCGAATACGATGAAAACTAAAGAGAAGAAGAGATGATCGAGTAGCGAGGGATTGCTATGGAAGAGGCTGGAATTTTTCATGTTTCCCATAAACCGGCGAAATCGACATCGATCGACGAGTACCATACGCCATCGATCGATACTGAGAACGAGGCAGAAGCCGAACGTGATTCAGCAGAAGAACGCGAAAGAGAAGCTGGTTATCTACAACCACATGAGTTCGGTATTAAAAGAGATCCAAATGGTCACGGAAGAGCTATGGTTGGCAGAATTCTAAACGAAAGAAGATGTACCAGATATACTTGCAATGGCCAATGAAGCTGGAAGCCTTTTTGGGCACCAATCTGATTATCGAGCATCGATCGATGGTAACCATATACCATCGACCGACACCAATTGGGCATGCCAAGGATATGGTGAAGCTTACGAAGAATATGATTCAGATTACAGAGAGGAAGAACTGATTGAGTCTCGCGACTTGGCACTGGAAGAAGATGTCTGGGTAATGAACGCGAGATTTGATTTAGTTAATTTTTATTTTTATTAGTTTTTCACCCCCTGCAAAAAGTAGGATCCAGCATGCTTGTTGCTACCTATCCAAGAAGAAGGCATTTGTCAACAACATGGATCTCCTTACCCAAAACAAAATCAAATATATTTCCAACAAACCTCCTGCAAAGCCATAGCCACGAGCTATCGACAAACCTTTCTTAGCAGAAAAAGTAAGCCATGTCCATTGCTACTTTACCCGCCAGTGTACCCTGATATAACTCAAAGGGAAGCTAAGGCCAAGTGCGTCTACATTTTCTAAGGCTATGCGCCTTGAAAATTTTCTAGAAACCAGGAATTCCCAATAAATGAGCCAAGGGTATGCGACTCTACAAGCTTCCAAGGAAGTTGTTCCAAGGCACATGCCTTCATGAATTTTTACGAAAGACATAACTAATAGGAAATTAGGGGGCAAACGAGTTAAGAGTTAGTCCAAGAGGCAACATGCACCAACCAATCTCGTCAACTTACCCACAAAAAGGGGGATTCAAGACAAAGAGACGAGTTATTAAGTGACATCCAGAAAACACTGAGAGTGGCTCACCCAATCGGGAGCAGTGAACAGCCTGAAGAAGTCACTTAACGACACCTATAAAAAGTAGTGAATCCAAGGAATATAAGCTAAAATATATTTATGGATGATCAATAGCAGGAATGGACTATGTCCTAGTATGTAGTAGAGGATGCTAATCCATGCAAAAAAACATCTTAGCCAGATCAACCCTTGCTATCTAAACAACGGATTTCGGCTTTTGAACCTGGCCAATTCCTGCCTCTACGTAAATTTTGTCTTGAAGCCATATAATATCATGTCAACCCCTGCTATCCAAACGCAAGGACGGAGAAATATTGTTGCTCCACCTAACAAAAACACGAGCACGCAGAGAGCGCCATCCTGGTGTGAAGAGTCAGCCTCCATCAGTCATATAAGCCAGGAAGATGTATATATGCTTCCAGGTTCATCCGATCGTATTGGACACACCTCTATTTTGAAAAAATATAACTCCATAAGCCAGAGCTACAACTGCAATTACCAAGGTAGGCAGAGGAGCTCGCTAACATCCAGCAACCTCCAGGTTTCAAAAGGATTTATCCCAGAACCTCTGGGTTCCAAGAGGATAAATCAACAAGCTTTGGGTTTACAGTGGATACATTCACCAACTTCCGCGTTCCAGAAGTACATATCCAAGATTTCCTCTTCCAAGAGGGTAAATCCCACAACCCCCATTTTTCAGGAGGTTCAATCCAAAACATCCAGGCTACAGGAGGATATTTCTCTTAATCTACGAGATATAAGAAGATACATCCAATATTTAGAAATTCAAGAAAGGAAAGACTTGAAACCAGCTAAGAATACTCGAGATTGCGGGATCAAGCGCCCACAAAAGTCCTGGTATCAGGAAGCTATCTTATTGAGCTTGAAGACATTCTGAACACGTCCGTAAAAGGCAATGAGTGTAATCTTGACCAGAGCCCATATCCAATCGACATTCAAAGTGGTACACCTCTAGAGGACAGAGTGCAATGCCGCATTAAATCAATACAGCCTCCGGGTTTCAGACGGCAGAATAAGAGTTAACCTCTGGGTCATAAAAAGGAATTCCTTATAACCTCTGGGTTCTCAAGGACGAAATCCAAACATCCTCTGAGATCAGGGCACTTATTCCTTTAAACATATGGGCTCAAAGGGATAAATATATCAACAGGAACTCGAGTTCCTACGTGACGTACCTCCACGCCTCAACAAAGGATCTCGTTCTTCCTGAAAAAGAAAAGAGAAAACGCATAGTCTTCACTCAACTACTACCTGACACATAAATTCTCCTTCCTAGAGTCAGGGTACATCCCCTAAAGACGAAGCAAAGAGAAAAGAAAACAAAACCATAACAGTACTGCTTTGCCAGGGTATATGCTCTTTAAAATATCTTTCTCCAGCCAATATCTAATAATGGGGAACATAAACAAGGAAGACGACGTACTCATTAAATTATATCGAAAATTTTCTTACTCGTCCGGCCATGTGCCATTCGGATCCGGCAAAAATGTGGCTACACTCCACCAAGGTCATGCGCTAAAAGACATATCATGTTAATCACTGTAATGCGAATCCGAGATCAAAAATTTCAGCTTCCGAGCGGGGCAACAGATCACCTACGGCAGATTCCAACAGATACAGGTGATATTCGTCATCAAGGAAACAATGTATGCCCATTGTAGCATTCTACTATATGCTATTCATGGTCCATGAAAGGAATCATAACATAAAGACTACAATCAAGCACCCACTGCAGTACATCAGTGATTACGTCCCCTGATCAGGCCATGCGCCACTCAAATCAGACTACGAGCAGGCTATGTATCATCAAGGCTAAACGAGAAACAGAATTTTTCATCCACATGAAACGCAAAATCCCGGCTCAAACTAGGCACCATCTGTAATACCCCTGATCTGAGATGGCAAGTCAACGTAAAATCAACGACTTGTGAATGACCAAAGGTTGGAGTAAAAATTTATTGGAAGATGTTATTATAGGTTTGATCAAAGAAGTTTAAATACTGATCGACATGGAAACAGAAGTAGTCGATGGAGATTTTGAAGATGGTCGATAAAGGGTACCGGTAACGGTCGAAAATGAAGAAGCTTAATATGAATCAAGAAGTTTGAGGATCAACCTAGGAACTTATACTAAGGTATATGGATACATTATATGGATTTTTGGTCAAGGAAAAACCAAGATGGTCTAGAGGAACACAGTTTTGGTCGAAATGGTCGATATGGTCGAAATAGGTTAATCGGGTGAAACGAAAGCCAAATGAAGATGTGCAAGCTTGTTATGTGGATTCAAAAGAGTGTTTTGGAAAATATATGGAATCAATATGATGGTCAACTTTGGTGGAGAAGTCAACTAGAGCCAAGAAAAGGCAATGGCTCAGATTGTGCCACATGGCACCTCCCGATCCAACGGTTGAGATCTTGCCACATGGAGAAATCATTTATTTCAACTCAGGAAATGATGTGTATTAAATCAAGGTATTTTATGGTGAATGAATGAAAGAAAAAAGTTGCAAGGAATGGTTGAAGACATTAAGATCCTTTTTGTCCTTAAAATTGGAACATTTTACCATGGAGAAGAAATGAGTGAAGAAGGCTTTTAAACATGGGACACAAGACATCTAAACTTTTTTTAGGACTAATAAGAAGTATTGTATTAGGCTAGAGCTTTATTTGGAATGTTAAAGTGAATTGGGTATTCATTTACCATAAAGGCCAAAAATTGCCTTTGTGGCCAAGGAGGAAAATGTGATGGAAACATGTCAGGCACTATGGACAGCATGCATAGGGTCAAACCACACATGTTATATTCCATAATAGCTATGGTAGCAAGGCTATGGAGTAGGTTTACCACATGTTATGCAAAAAGTGAATTTTTAGCCTAAACATGGCTTATGTGGCAAAGTGGCTTGGATAGCAATTTTGGAGCTGAGATTTCGTGCACTGAACCTGGAGGGGAATGTGAGTTTGGTTCTAGATTATGGGACGAAAGTGAGTGGTTTATCAGAACTTTCCACTACTGCATGCAAAGAGGCCTAATTTAGTGAACTTATCAAACTAGGTCGTAAAGCTTGACTCAAGAAACCATCAATCGACGCAGGATCAATGCCATCGATCGATGGTCATTCAGTGTCAACAAGCGAGAGCTGAGACATTGGACTTAGTCAATAGATTAGATGTGCATGCGAGAGTTGGTGTCTTTTACATTAGATTTCGAGTTCCAAGATTAAATACCCTTAACTTCTATCTATTATAATCCACTTTCCTGAAACCCTAGATCTAGCATATTTAGATTTGCATCTAGTTAAATTATTAGCATATTTTCATATTTGCATTATTAGCATATTTCCATATTGCATGTATACTTTCTAATAAGGATTATTTCCTTCACCTGATTACTTGCTACCAATATATATAGTTATCTAGCTTAGTCTTTAGAAATAAGAAATCTATTGTGTGTTATTGTTCTCTGTGGATTTGGTCCCTAACTACTACACCTGATCTCTCTTGACAAAAATATTATTTTGTGTGTTAGGATTAAGGGTTAATTTGACAGCTGTTTGTTTAGGATATTTATACCCTATTAGAACATAAAAACACACCCACGTCAAATTTGGCGCCATTGGCGGGGAACATTGATCGCCATTAGATTTATTTTCTAAGACTTATTCTAGGTTTGTTACTTTCAAAGTTACTGATTTTTCTTTTTCTTTGTTTTTCAGGTGCATGAAAAAGAGTCCCAAGAGCAACAAATGACAAGACTTATTGTTCTCTGACCCACAGCAATTCGAACGCACGATCCGCAATGAAACACGACACGCATCGATCGACAACATACATTCAGCATCGACCGATACCTCTTTACGGATACCGTCGACTGATATCAAAACTCTACCTTCGACCGATATTGATTTTATAGCATCGATCGACAGCACCTCATCCACATCGATCGATGACAGCAGACGAGTTCTGATGGTTGCGCCTATAATTGTGGTTCATAATAAGAATGGAGACTTGCATTACCTCAACGGGCATCTGTGTAATGCAGCAGGTCAAAGGATAGACGATCAAGGGGCCATAATCCCTGATTTAGAAGCAGAAGTAGTAGCTGCAATAACTCAACCTAAAGCTAACGCCCAAGCTGCTCAGAGAACGTTGGCTGACTACAACCGTCCAGACCAGTTCTACGCCAACAGATCCGCCATTCGTCCTCCAGCTTTTCATAGAAACGATTTCGAGATCAAGCCCGCTTACTTTGGACTTGTAGCGCAGACACCTTACCATCACTTGCGAAATGAGCACCCTATAGATCATCTCTAGCGATTTGAGGATATAGTGACTGCTAATAAAGCCAATGAAGTCCCTGAGGACTATCTTTTCTGTAAGCTCTTCAAGTACTCACTTGCTGGAGAAACTTCATATTGGTTTAAGGAGCTACCACCAGGATCCCTAACATCCTGGACTGACATTAAGAACGCTTTCTTGCTTAACTTCTTTGATGATGCGAGAGCAGAATATCTAGGAGCCCTGAAGAAGCTACATGATTGATTGAGATCTAGCATCTAGCAGCAGTACCAAAAATACATATTTTGAGAGAAAAAAAATCAGTTTCAGCAATCAGCAAATATTGAAGAGGTAAAAGCAAAGTTGGATAGTGTTCATAATTTTCTCAAAAAACAGGTTACTTTTGCAGAGGTAGAAGCAATAGAGTGTGGAGACGATGAGATTGAAGAAGAGGATGTGAACTACATCGATGGGAATGGTTTCCAAAGACAAGGAAATCCAGGTTTCAGCAGGAACTCCTATGGTTCTGGTCAAAAGGAGTAATTTTAATCAGAGTTCACAGCGAAGTCCCTTCAACAACGACATGACATATGGATCTCCCTACTACCAAAATCCTCCTCTAGAAACTCAGGGAAGCAAGATTGAGGCAATGGTTGATAGAGTCTTAGAGGGACAGCAGAAGATGACTGTGGATTTCAACGGAAAGATAAATGGTATGTACCTCAACCTCAATACCAAGTTCGAAAACCTCAACACCCATGTGAAGAAGTTGAAGAATCAAGTGATGCAAACAAGTGAGACCATTACATGTTCAGATACGTTTTGGAGATATATGGAGATACTTGGAGCTTTTGGAGCGTTTAGAGGACAATAATTTGTAACTGATCCTTGTGAGAGTCGAAGTAAAAGACTACCATCGATCAATGACACAACGTTGGCGTCGACCGATGTTACATGACCAAGATCGATCCATATTGAACATCTGCCATTGATCGATGTCCAATTCGCAGACAGTCGATTTTCAAGCCCAAGTTAAAGATAAGACACAAGATTTCAAGATTACCCCTGGATGAGTTTGACCTAAACTTTAGAGTTTTATATTTATATATTTTGTATTACACCGTAGAGGCGTAAAGGGGGTGCTGGGTGCGTAGGTTTGTGGCAAAGTGTGTGTGTGCACCAGCACTCCATATTTTTAGGAATTATTTGGCAGAGAAGATTCTTAACTCCTTAGGGAGATTTGTATTGGAACCCCAATATTTTATCTATGCATTATATTCAGATTATTATTCTTAATTTAATTATGTGTGAGTAGTTATCAACTAGATTTAGGGTTGAATGATATGAATTATGGATTAGTCCAAAAGTAGGATTGCTAGGTTAAGTTAATATCCCTTAATTGAGTTGTTCTTAATGCTAGCATTCTAGAGAAGCTAACTAGGATTTCGAAAGTAAGACATGGACGACTACGAGAGTATGTTTTGTGCCATAATAGACTCCATTGAACTAGGTTGTTAGGCACATGCGAGAGCTGGTCTAATTTTCTTGGTGAACAAATAAAATCTCGTTAACACTTACTTCTGATTTCACCGTCGATCGACACCAGGCCTTAGCCGTCGATCAATGGTCTTTGCTTTTGCTCGCATACCAGAGTTGGAGCTAAAAGGGTGAGAATAGTTAATATTTGAGTTCTAGATTATTTACATATTCGTGCCTCTTATTCCCTACAATTCATTAAGCTTGAACCCCTAGATCAAGCATATTTGCATTTGCATTTAGTTAATCTATCATTGTATTTCCATATTTACACTATTAGAATATTTCCATATTGCATCTATACCTTCTAATAAGGAATATTTTCTTGACCTGATTACTTGTTACCAATATATATAATTACCTAACTTAGTCTTTAGAAATAAGAAGTCTATTGTGTGCCATTGTTCTCTATGGATTCGATCTCTAAGTACTACACCTGATCTCTCTTGGCAAGAGTATTATTTTGTGTGTTAGGATTAATGGTTAATTTGACAATTATTTGTTTAGGATATTTATATCATGTTAGAACATAAAAACAAAGAGTGTCAAAAGGCACGGCCTCTGCTATAAATACAGGTTTCTAAAACCTAAAAGGGAGGTCAACACACCCACCATGGAGGTCAACTCGTCCAACTCAAGAGGTCACCAAATCCACAGCCACCAAGGCAGTAATAGACCTAGAAGACAATCTTCATCGATGTGCCTATGACTGGCTAATATCCATGATTACTCTCAACCAAACCAAGATATATGCTAACTGCAGCAAGTCTCTGGCCACGATCTCATGCCCATCCGCAGGAACGCTCCACGACACTGAAGAATGCCGTTACTCCATGCTCACTAAAGCATATCAACACACAATGTGAACTGAAGCATACATATTGTTCTACCATCTGGTCAGGCCATGCACCCTTTAGACAAGAGGACTCCTATCAACTATAGTGGTATCTGCTCAGAAGTCCCTGTGCCAACAAGGCTAAGTGGCCACTTAGGCTATGCGCCTACCTAGGCTACATGCCTCCAAATATATGAACTACAAATGGCTTGATCCCTCACTCAAGGGTATGTAGGCAATCCCTACTGAAAGGTGAAGATATAAATCCAAACACCTTCCATGTTTCCACAACTCAAAGCCTAGAAGAAACCTTTGGAAGCATGAACCATCAATCATAGAGCAGGAAGACCCTGCAGTCTTCACTACAGAAAGGCAGCTCCAGCCAAACAATACATATCTCCTACTGCTGCCACTGCTGCCAAGTTATTCATGACATATACATGCTCATACCCATATGGTAGTAGTCTAAAAGTAGGATCTCCTGGTTTATCAACAATTGAAGCAGGAGAATGCACTGCAACGACATATCTCCTTCTCCCTATCATTCCGTAGTGCTGACCATGAATCACGTACACAAAAATACCCTAACAGTTTGGCGTTAGAAGGAGGGGCAGCTTTAAAATACATGACGATGTGATAGGCGGAAGAAACATTACATGTATCTTCTCAAAAAACTAACAACCCCAGCCACCTGGGACACGAAGCGACTTATTCTCACAAGATCTAAAGCTTACGTAGCTTAGAACCTATAACACTTATCTAAGGGAGGATGCCACCATTCTAACAACTGTAGCAAAATTTAACGAAGGAACTAACAATGAGCTCCTCCGGGTTCTGGGTATCAACCAGGAATCACACCTTTACAATCTTTACTTCTTCCTGGTTCCAGGTCTCAACCACAGATCTGGCCTCTACAATCATTGGTTCCTCCGGGTTCCGGGTCTCAACCAAAAATCAGACTCCTAAAATCTCTGGTTCCTGCTGGTTCTGGGCCTTAACTACAAATCAGGCCTCTACAACCTTTGGATCCAATATTCCCAACCAGGAGCAGTAATCACTAGCATCAATAAGAGAAAATAATCTAGTAGCAACAATCTAGCAAGCCCTAGAGGCCATCAAAGCGTCCAGGCCCACCAGTCCGCCCCATACGAAAGAGATGCAAGGTTCTCAAACAGAACACAACACCTTCCTTTCTAGTTGACGAGTTTGAAAAATTCCAAAAGTATGAGGAGTCAGAAGAAGAATTGCTGGGAAGAATGCGGACATACCAGACAACCACTAAGAGGTCACTGGAAAAGCACCTTTCTTTTTAGGTTCTAGCATCTAGGTGGTAGCGGAATCCTAAATAAGCCAAATAGTTAGGTGAATAAAATGCCTTTTGAGGACTCCTCAAATTCCATAGGAGTTGTTCCATGAAAGGAACAATGACCATAGCCATAGAACATATAAGTACATCTCAATAGATATGGGTTTACTGAACTTCTGAGGAAAGTTCCTTAATAGAGTTCGTGAAGAAACGCCAAGAACCACCAAAAGTAAGAGGAACCCTGCCCAAAAGTCTAGGTTTCTTTGCCTCCAGCCAAGGAGCCGGAGAAAAATGCTAACACTACATCAAGACGTGTTTTCCATCATATCTTTTACTCCAATTAGAGCAAAGAGGAGTAAAAGAAGCAGGAGAACAAATGTTCCTTCTAGTATTCACCCAAAAGGGAAGACTCTGACCCCATAATAGTAAAATATAGTCATCTTCGGCTACCCATGCAGAAGAAAAAGGATTATGTCCACTCAAATGCAGAAAGAAATCCAATAATATGCAAAGGATGTAAATCCTATAATTTTTATTAGTTTTTCACCCCCTGCAAAAAGTAGGATCCAGCATGCTTGTTGCTACCTATCCAAGAAGAAGGCATTTGTCAAAAACATGGATCGCCTTACCCAAAAAAAAATCAAATATATTTCCAACAAACCTCCTGCAAAGCCATAGCCACGAGCTATCGACAAACCTTTCTTAGCAGAAAAAGTAAGCCATGTCCATTGCTACTTTACCCGCCAGTGTACCCTGATATAACTCAAAGGGAAGCTAAGGCCAAGTGCGTCTACATTTTCTAAGGCTACGCGCCTTGAAAAGTTTCTAGAAACCAGGAATTCCCAATAAATGAGCCAAGGGTACGCGACTCTACAAGCTTCCAAGGAAGTAGTTCCAAGGCACATGCCTTCATGAATTTTTACGAAAGACATAACTAATAGGAAATCAGGGGGCAAAAGAGTTAAGAGTTAGTCCAAGAGGCAACATGCACCAACCAATCTCGTCAACTTACCCACAAAAAGGGGGATTCAAGACAAAGAGACAAGTTATTAAGTGATATCCAGAAAACACTGAGAGTGGCTCACCCAATCGGGAGTAGTGAACAGCCTGAAGAAGTCACTTAACGACACCTATAAAAAGGAGTGAACCCATGGAATATAAGCTAAAAAATATTTATGGATGATCAATAGCAGGAATGGACTCACCATGTCCTAGTATGTAGTAGAGGATGCTAATCCATGCAAAAAATCATCTTAGCCAGATCAACCCTTGCTATCTAAACAACGGATTTCGGCTTTTGAACCAGGCCAATTCCTGCCTCTAGGTAAATTTGGTCTCGAAGCCATATAATATCATGTCAACCACTGCTATCCAAGCGCAAGGACGGAGAAATATTGTTACTCCACCTAACAAAACACGAGCACGCAGAGAGCGCCGTCCTGGTGTGAAGAATCAGCCCTCCATCAGTCATATAAGCCAGGAAGATGTAGATATGCTTCCAGGTTCATCCGATCGTGTTGGACACACCTCTATTTTGAAAAAATATAACTCCATAAGCCAGAGCTATAATTGCAATTGCCAAGGTAAGCAGAGGAGCTCGCTAACATCCAGCAACCTCCAGGTTTCAAAAGGATTTATTCAGAACCTGTAGGTTCCAAGAGGATAAATCCACAAGCTTCGGGTTTACAGTCGATACATTCACCAACTTCCGCGTTCCAGAAGTACATATCCAAGATTTCTTGTTCCAAGAGAGTAAATCCCACAACCTCCATTTTTCAGGAGGTTCAATCCAAAACCTCCAGGCTACAGGAGGATATTTCTCTTAATCTACGAGATATAGGAAGATACATCCAATATTTAGAAATTCAAGAAAGGAAAGACTTGAAACCAGCTAAGAATACTCGAGATTGCGGGATCAAGCGCCCACAAAAGTCCTGGTATCAGGAAGCTATCTTATTGAGCTTGAAGACATTCTGAACTGGTCCGTAAAAGGCAACGAGTGTTATCTTGACCAGAGCCCACATCCAATCGACATCCAAAGTGGTACACCTCGAGAGGACAGAGTGCAATGCCGCATTAAACCAATACAGCCTCCGGGTTTCAGACGGCAGAATAAGAGTTAACCTATGGGTCATAAAAAGGAATTCCTTATAACCTCTGGGTTCTCAAGGACGAAATCCAAAGATCCTCTGAGATCAGGGCACTTATTCCTTTAAACATATGGGTTCAAAAGGATAAATATATCAACAGGAACTCGAGTTCCTACGTGATGTACCTCCACGCCTCAACAAAGGATCTCGTTCTTCCTGAAATATAAAAGAGAAAACGCATAGTCTTCACTCAACTACTACTTGACACATAAATTCTCCTTCCTAGAGTCAGGGTACATCCCCTAAAGACTAAGCAAAGAAAAAAGAAAACAAAAGCATAACAATACTGCTTTGCCAGGGTATATGCTCTTTAAAATATCTTTCTCCACCCAATATCTAATAATGGGGAACATAAGCAAGGAAGACGACGTACTCATTAAACTAAATCGACAATTTTCTTACTCGTCCGGCCATGTGCCATTCGGTTCCGGCAAAAATGTGGCTACACTCCACCAAGGTCATGCGGTAAAACACATATCTTGTTAATCACTGTAATGCGAATCCGAGATCAAAATTTTCAGCTTTCGAGCGGGGCAACAGATCACCTACGGCAGATTCCAACAGATACATGTGATATTCGTCAGCAAGGAAACAATGTATGCCCATTGTAGCATTCTACTATATGCAATTCCTGGTCCATGAAAGGAATCATAACATAAAGACTACAATCAAGCACCCACTGCAGTACACCAGCGATTACGTTCCCTGATAAGGCAATGCACCACTCAAATCAGACTACAAGCAGGCTATGTACCATCAAGGCTAAACGAGAAACCGAATTTTTTCATCCACATGAAACGCAAAATCCCGGCTCAAGCTAGGCACCATCTGTAATACCCCTGATCTGAGATGGCAAGTCAATGTAAAATCAACGACTTGTGAATCACCAAAGGTTGGAGTAAAACGTTATTGGAAGATTTTATTATAGGTTTGATCAAAGAAGTTTAAATACTGGTCGACATGGAAACAGAAGTAGTCGATGGAGATTTTGAAGATGGTCGATAAAGGGTACCGGTAACGGTCGAAGATGAAGAAGCCTATTATGAATAAAGAAGTTTTAGGATAAACCTAGGAACCTTTCCTAAGGTATATGGATACATTTTATGGATTTTTGGTCAAGGAAAAACCAAGATGGTCTGGAGGAACACAGTTTTGGTCGAAATGGTCGAGATGGTCGAAATGGTCGAAATAGGTTAATCGGGTGAAACGAAACCCAAATGAAGATATGAAAGCTTGTTATGTGGATTCAAAGGAGTGTTTTGGAAAAGATATGGAATCAAGATGATGGTCAACTTTGGTGGAGAAGTCAACAAGAGTCAAGAAAAGTCAATGGCTCAGATTGTGCCACATGGCACCTCCCGATCCAACGGTTGAGATCTTGCCACATGGAGAAATCATTTATTTCAACTCCGGAAATGATGTGGATTAAATCAAGGTATTTTATGGTGAATAAATGAAGGAAAAAAGTTGCAAGGAATGGTTGAAGACATTAAGATCCTTTTTGTCCTTATAATTGGACCATTTTACCATGGAGAAGAAATGAGTAAAGAAGGCTTTTAAACATGGGACACAAGACATCTAAACTTTTTTCAGGACTCATAAGAAGTATTGTATTAGGCTAGAGCTTTATTTGGAATGTTAATGTGAATTGGGTATTCATTTACCAAAAAGGCCAAAAATTGCCTTTGTGGCCAAGGAGGAAAACGTGATGGAAACATGTTAGGCACGATGAACAGCATGCATAGGGTCAAACCACACATGTTATATTCCATAATTAGCTATGGTAGCAAGGCTATGGAGTACGTTTACCACATGTTATGCAAAAAGTGGATTTTTAGCCTAAATATGGCTTATGTGGCAAAGTGGCTTGGATAACAATTTTGGAGCTGAGATTTCGTGCACTGAACCTGGAGGGGAATTTGAGTTTGGCTCTAGATCATGGGACGAAAGTGAGTGGTTTATCAGAACTTTCCACTACTTCATGCAAAAAGGCCTAATTTGGTGACACTTGGATGGGCATTTTTCAACGGTCTCCGATGCATCCCAGTGGCTATATATACACCCCTTAGGATGAGTCTTTGAGATTTTAGAAATCCAATTCTTCCTCTCTGCGCTTTTGTTGGATGGGTAAAGTGAACTGGGTATTCATTTACCTTAAAGGCCCAAAATTGCCTTTGTGGCCAAGGGGGAAAATGTGATGGAAACATGTCAGTCACGATGGATAGCATGCATAGAGTCAAAACACACATGTTATAGTATAAAATGAGCAATGGGAGCAAGGATATGGAGTAGGTTTTCCACATGTTGTGAAAAAGTTGGTTTTTGGCCTAAACGTGGATTATGTGGCAAAGTGAGTTGGAGAGAATGTTTGGAGCTGACATTTCTTGCACTGAACCTCGAAGGGAATTTGAGTTTGGTTCTAGAATATGGAACGAAAGTGAGTGGTTTATCAGCAGTTTCCACTCTTGCATGTAAAAAGACATAATTTGGTGACACTTGGATGGACACTTTTCAAGGGTCTCCGATGCATTCTAGTGGCTATATATACACCCCTTAGGATGATTCTTTGAGATTTTAGAAATCCATAGCTTCCTCTCTGAATTCTTTCTTTTTGTTCTTTCTTGAGAGTGAAAGTATCCAAAAACCCCAAACTATTTTCTATGTGTGTGAGGTGAATGTTAGGAGGCTTGTGATGGCTGATACTTAGACTAGGATCCATGGTGTTGGGCTAGAAAGGGTGGTATGTTTTGATTTCACGTTTTGAAAGTGTTTTAATCCCTTAAGCCTTTAGCCTTAAACCGGTTTTGTGTAAAAATGAGGTTAAAGCGGGTAGGAGAGTGTTTTGGCTGTGAGTGATATAGCCTATTTATTACCAATTTTATACCATGTTATAGGCTCTATGTAGGGTTTTTTACGTGTGTCTATTCTATATATTGAGGTCGTTACGGGTCAAGGTACGTTTTGGAGATATATGGAGATACTTGGAGCTTTTGGAGAATTTGGAGAGGAATAATTCGTAGCTGATCATTGAAGAGAATTGAAGTACGAGATTACCATCAATCGACGACACAACATTTATGTCGACCGATGTTATATGACCAAGATTGATCGATGTTTCACATCTGCCATCGATCGATGTCCAGTTCGCAAACAGCCGACATTCAAGACCAAGTTAGAGACATGACACAAGATTACAATACTAACCTTGGACGAGGTTTGACCTAGACTTTAGGATTTTATTTATACTTTATGTATTGCACCATGCAAAGTGTGGTACTTGGGAGTGCTTGGTAGAGTTCAAGTATTCTTTTAGTTAGTGCTAGCTAAGTGTGCTAGTTTATTCTAAGTGTGCTTTGAAACCCCATTATTTTATCTATGCATTTTATTCAGATTTCTATTCTTAATTCAATTATGTCTGAGTAGTCATCAACTAGTTTAGGGTTTATCAATGGTACTGATGGATTAGCCAAAAAAATAGAGTTGTTAAGGTGTTTATTAGATCTATTAATAGTATTGTGTTTTTTGCTTGTGTTCTAAAGTAGCTAACTAGAACCCTGATAATAGGATAGTTAGGCGCAAGCGAGAGCATTGTCTACTACCATAATCCATCTGTTGAGCTGGGTTGCTTGAAACAAACGAGAGTTGATTTAGCCATCTAGTGAACTTATCAAATTAGGTCATAACGCTTGACTCAAGAAACCATCGCCCGACGCAGGATCATTGCAATCGATCGACGGTCATTCCGTGTCAACAAGCGAGAGTTGAGACATTGGACTTGGTCAGTAGATTAGGCGCGCATGCGAAATCTGGTGTCTTTTACATTAGATTTCGAGGTTCATGATTAAATACATTCAACTTCTATCTACTATAATCCACTTGCCTGAAACCCTAGATCTAGCATATTTCCATATTTACATTACTAGCATATTTCCATATTGCATCTATAACTTCTAATAAGGAATATTTCTTTGACCTGATTACTTGCTTCCAATATATATAGTTACCTAGCTTAGCCTTTAGAAATAAGAAATCTATTGTGTGCCTCTATTCTCTCTGGATTCGATCCCTAAGTATTACACTCGATCTCTATTGACAACAGTATTGTTGTATTGTGTGCTAGAAACAAGGGTTAATTTGATTGTTATTTGATTATGATATTATTACCCTATTAAAACAAAAAAATACACTCACGTCAGTGAGCTTGGCCTTTCTCCTTTGTTTGAAGACCTAGGTGGGTTTCGGAGATGTTAATTGTGTGTACTAACAATGTTTGGTTGCAGGGAAGAGCTTAGACCGGATGGGTCTTTGAGCTAAATTGTTCCTTGGTTTGTGTGTGAACCGCATGGGTGTGTGGTCGACCCCATGCGTGTGTGTGTTCTGTGATTATGAGCTTGTGACTGTGTGTTTAAGATTGATAGCATGCTTGGTTAGTTGTGGTGATATTATTGCGTGGTTGTCTAGATAGTAGTTGAATCGCATGCTTTGTGTAGAAATTATTTAGCATTGCGTATCTAGACATTTTTAGTGAGTATCATGCTTTGTGTTGATGAATTGTAGCTTTGCAATCTAGAATTTGTTGTGAATTGGATGTTGGTTGAGTGGTTTCTCTCACATGTCGTTTAGGATGTTAGTTATGCATGTGTGGTTGCATAAGTATTGAGCTGTTAATGCATGTGTGATTGCATAAGTATTGAGTTGTTAATGCATGTGTGATTGCATAAGTGATAGTTTTGCATGTGTTGCATATAGATGAGTCATCTAGTCTAGCTTAACCATATAGGTGGCTATGACTAGTGTGTATGTGTAGTGGTTGCATGTCGGGTCTAGCGGAACAATGTAGGTGAGCTATGCCTAGTGTGTCGTGTCGCCTATTCGAGGATATGCAACATATCTCTAATCCTTCAGGTGTGTGTCAAGTTATGGAGGATTAATCGACTTTGGGATGTTGAGACCCAGGTGGCAATCACGAGGAAGGCGACCCTCCGGTGGTATGTGATTGTGATGGTTTAGTGTGATCCCCTAACGGAGCGTTATGAACTGTTGTGATGGTCTAGTGTGATCCTGTAACGGAGCGTTATGACTTGTTGTGATGGTCTAGTGTGATCCCTTAGCGGAGCATTATGACTTGATGTGATGGTCTAGCGTGATCCCGCAACAGAGTGTTATGACTTTATATGATGGTCTAGTGTGATCCCGTAACGGAGCACTATGACTTGTGTGACAGATTGACCTCACTCATCCGCTTGTCAAGTGAAGTTGGTCGCAACCATGGACAAGCGCTACATGACGCTGTAGCCCCGGACTCGGAGTATGCCGGTTTCCCGTAGATGATGTTTTCTGACTATGTGACTTGTTTGTTTGTAGCCGGGAGTGTTCAGTTGATGAGGTGGATAGGCATCCAGTGTGTTGTGTTGGGATCCAAAGTATGTTGTAGCTGGTTTCTCCATCCGCGTGTTGTGTTGTGTTTTGTTTTTGAGTCGAGTCTAAGATTGAGAATAGACGTGGTGTTGAGTTTGACAAGGCATACAGCTGTCTTGGTCTTACGCGTGAGTAGAGAGTCTCCACGTAGTGTAGAACCATTCATTATTATTCTTATTGTTCTTTCCGCATTGCATATTTGATTTTCATGTTTCATGGTTGATTTCTTGTATATTTGTGGTTTTTGCGATTTCGGAATTTTTATTGTTAGAGGGGCCCGGTTCCCACTGAGTAACAATAGGTTGCTCATTCCCCATTGTTGTATCCTTTTGCAGGGAACCATAGAGGGTATGGGCGTTAGCGAGGTGTGTAGGATGTGGCCAGTGTAGATTTGTGGTGCTGTTTGCTAGAGATAATAAGACCGGTGTTTCCAGTGGTTTTTTCGTTGTTATTTTTATGGGTACCCTTTTGACTTCGAACTCTGATTTTGTGTTTACGGACATCGTCGAGTTCCCGACATTTTTAAAATAAATAAAATGTATGTTTAATAATAAACTCCCTGTTTAGCGTTGATAATTAAGTCTTGTCTGGACTTAATACATCTCCTGACCAAGGAACGGGTTGGCGATCCTTAGCCCAAGGTCGAGCGAGACGAAGGTTGCACCGGTCGGAGCCTTGGGTTCATCCTTCGGAATTGGCTGGATATCCTGCGGTGCTCATCAAATTGTGGTGCTTCCGGATCAGTTCTTGGTTTGTCCGGCCTGGGATGGTTCGGGGGTGTTACACCATCCCTTCCCTAGGGTAAAATAGAAAAGATCATACAAAAGAGATATTTTTTATATGACTAGATCTAACCCAGATTCAGACTACTAAATATCTATAAAAAGGGATTACTAGACCCTATGATCTTGCGCATAAGTGTAAGATCCACATATATGGAGCATAAAAAATATTTGACAATTGCAGGAATGGGCTAGCACAAGCCATATTATGCAGTCAAATATACTACTCATGCATGAAAGCTCAAAAGCCTACTCTCATGCAGGATACAAAGTACGAAGATGCAAAGTACTGCCTAAAAAGCTTATACGCTTACTCTTAGGCAGGGAGCATACTACGTATAATGCAAAGTACTGCCTAAGAAGCTTACACGCTTACTCTTATGCAGGGAGCATATTGCATAACATGCAAAGTGCATTAGAAGCTTATATGCTTAGTATTACACATGGAGCATCGTACGAAACATGCTAATTCCTGCACCAACGCAGGAAGCATAAGTACAAATGCAGAATATTGTATCCAAACTCAGAAGTTTGTAAAGGGAGAAAATCCTACATTCTTTCTTATAAGAGGGAAATCCAGGAGAATGATACAAAAGCAGGAATATGCCCGCGCAAGCCTGAGTATGCTGTCAAATATACCTAGTCCCTGCATAGAGGCCAGGAGCCCAAAATATATACCAGAACCTCCTGTAAAAAATGTGTGTAATCCTGCATTATTAGGCTACGTGCTACATACAATGTAGGGGGCACGAAGTACATTTGCAAAGTACTGTAAACAAACCCCAGGGTTGATATAGGGAGCAAAAAGTGCAAAGGCCGGGATCACACAAAAACCTTGCTGATCCAAACGTGGAATGAAGTAAGCTTGGTGCTTGAATCACCACCCCAGGTAGATTCACGTTAGGGTATTTTTGTGTATGTGATTCGTACTCAGCTCTATAGAATGATAGGGAGAAGGAGTTATGTCGTTGCAGTGCATTCTCCTACTTCATTTGTTGATAAACCAGGAGATCTTGCTTTTAGACTACTGCCATATGGGTGTGGGCCTGTATATGTCGTGAATAACTTAAAAGCAGCAAGATATATGGATCGTTAGGCAGGAGCTGCATGACTGTAGTGAAGACCGCATGGTCTTCCTGCTCTATAATTGATGATTCCTTCTTCAGGATGATGATTTGTTCTCCAGGACAGTGATTCCTACTCCAGGATGGTGATATCTACTCGAGGATGATGATTTCTGCTCTAGGGATGTTATCCAGGTGTTTAGACATAGAACCGTCGAAGGTGTTTGGATTTATAGATGCATCCTTCACTGGCAATTGCTTATGTACCCTCCGGTGAGTGATCAAGCAATTAATAGTTCATATTATTTGAGGTGCGTAGCCTAGATGGGCATGTGGGATTGATGTGAACGTGCATGGCCTTGTGAGAACATGGCTCTGTAGTTGATTGGATTCGTCTGTAATGGAGGGCACATGGCCGGAACAGATAGTAGTCTTGTCGATGTGCTACAGTGAGCATGGAGTATTCCAGCTGACGGGGAGAAGATCGTGGCTAAGCCAGTAAGCCGAGTAGTAGACATGTTGCAGTGAGCATATAATCTTCATCTAGTTGATAGTAACCGCAGAGATCTGCCTGTTGGTAAGTATGTCGATGAAGATGGACTTCTACGTGTGAATTCATGCCTTGGCGGCTGTGAAATTGATGAGCTCTGTATATGGACTTGTTCCTCTATCGTGGATGTGTTGACCTCCCTTTTTAGGGTTAGGAAACCCATATTTAAATTAGAGGTTGTGCCTTTCTCATAAGATTTTGAAATGTTCACTATCTCCATAGATAATATAATATTTCTATTTATCTTGAAGATAGCATAAATATTAGAATATTTTTGTTTTCCCTTGGAGTTTAAGGAGATCTGACCACACCCTAAGATATGTGACCGTTTATTCTTATATGGGACTTTTCCTCTTTCCTCAGAGGCAGGAAAATTAATCTGACCAACAACCTGGAACCTGGAGTCCGAGGCAGGAACCCAGAAGCTAAGATAATCTCTTTGTGGATTTTTTTTCCAAATAAGTTGCCCTTATGTTCTGGTTTCATCTTTGAAAGCAGGAAATAACATGATTTTCTTCATATGACTTCATGAGTTGCACCAAGTCTCAAGGTTCTTGTTGAATTTAGAGTAGGACGTCGGCTCGTCTACTAAACTAGATGTTAAAGCCTGAACCATATAACTGCCTTCCTGGTAGTGCTTCGATGTGCGTACACATGGTCAGAAAGGATTCATAGCGTGATAGGAGATGTATGGCCTGGAGAATGGACAATAATCCTTGGTCCATTATAGACACATCGTCTGGATCAAGTAGTATATTTGGCAGTAGACCGGTGGGCAAGACGTTGAGGCCTTGACTGATATAGATAGAGTGACACACATGCTTCAATGGGCATGTGTTTGGTCTGAGTGATGATGATAGCGTGGATTTAGATGTATTCTCAATTCTGATGGCCCTCACATTGGAATCCTAATTTTGGAGTAGGAGAGAAACTTTCCTAGTAGTTGAGATACACGGTTCAAAGTCTTGTGATGCCTTTTTTCTTGATGAGGGTGACTTGGCCGCAGGTGGATCCAATGTTGAACACTGAGGGAATACCTGAGATGCTTCTACTGCTCATGTACCTATACTCGACCTTAGTTCAGGCCAGGACTTCAGTTTGCATTTTTTGAGGATTTTCTGGTTCCATGAATCATGTGGAGTATATGGGTCAGGACCCATGATTTCTAAGAAGGAGAATCTTGGCGCGGCTAAGGATAAGGAGGACGAGGAGGTTTAATAAGACGCAGAGGGCAAAACTGAGGATCCTCATGCTTGATTCTGCTGAACTTGCTTGCGCCTCTTTTATCTCTTGTTATTCATATTGTGATCTTTGCTGAACTTTTAAAGCAGTAACGGCCATTGATTTAGGTCTTCGTTCCGGTCCCCCTTATTGCATTTAGAATTACTCCCTGCTCCTTAGGGTTTTGATGATGTAGCTTCTTGCCTTGTCTCAGGATTTTGCCTTGACCTTTGGAAGGGAGGACCGTCGGCATGTGTAGTCCCGATACCAAGAGATAACATAATCGATTCTTGGTACTGGACTTGATTTCTTTGAGATGTTTTCATGTTTTCTGCAATCAACAGTAGTGTTCATGATTGATAAAAAAGGTGGAAACATTCGTTGAACTCTGCCATTGATTCTTGGCCACCCTCAATTGTGTATCATATTGCAATCTGCCCATGGAGGTAGGAAACTATCAATTCTTCGATGACCTTGCATCATGTTTCCATGGAACCTGGAGGATCATGGGAATGCCCTTCCAAAATGTCAGGGTTTAGATATACATTCTCCTGGAACCAATAGGTTCGGGGATGTGATTCTTTGTAACCCGGAGATTGTATGAATTTTTTCCTTGGAACCCGTAGGTTGCATGGAATTTCATCCAGGAACCCGTAGGTTGGTTGGACTTTCGTCCATGAACCCAGAGGTCGAATGGATGTTTTTCCAGGAAGCCATAGGTTGGATGGACTTTCGTCCAGGAACCCAAAGGTTGTATGGAATTTTGTCTAGGAATCCGGAGGTTCTATGGACTTTTGTACAGGAAGCCGGAGGTTGTAAGGACTTTCATGCAAAAACCCGTAGGTCTTATGGACTTCAATCAGGAACCCGTAGGTTTTATGGACTTTCGTTCAGGAACCCATAGGTTATAAAGACTTTCGTCTTGGAACCTGTAGGTTGGGGGATGCATTATCATTGAACCCCGAGGTTCGAGGACGTATCATTCATTAAACCCGGAGGTTTTAGCACATAGCCTTTTGGACCCGGAGGTCTTAGGGCTTATGCTTTCACTGAACCCAGAGTTTTTAGGATGTTATATCAAGCTCCGCCCCCATGAGTAAGATGCTCTTAATTTTTATGTGACATTGCTCTCTGCCCCCAGAGGTAAGCCACTATCAATGTCCGTTTAGATAGTGCACTCTGCCACTCGGAAGTAGGCCACTATCAACACTGGTTTAAACATTGTACTCTGCCACTCTGAAGTAGGCCACTTTCAACGTCAGTTTAGATGTTGCACTCTGCCACTCGGAAGTAGGCCACTATCAACATCATAAGGTGCTGCACTTTAATTCCTGCAGAAAGCCACTGTCAGAGTTTTATCTCATGCTGGTTTGACTTCGACCTTGACAAGGGTTAGGCAATCACCAATTTTATCGATTAGTGAGGGTGTGAATTTACCTGGGTGGTGATACAAGTACCAGGCTTACTACTTTCCACGTCTGGATAAGCAGGGTTTTTCTGTGCTCCCAGACTTTACACGTTTTGCTCCTCGTATCAACCCTTGGGTTTGCTTATAATACTTTACAAACGTACTCCGTGCCCCCTGCATTGTATGTAGCACATAGCGTTTTAATGCAGGATTACGCACATTTCATACTAGAGGTTCCGGTATATATTTTGGGCTCATGGCCTCTATTCCCAGGTATATTTGATATCATACCTGCGCGGGCCTATTCCTATTTTAGTTGTATACCTTTTGTATCATTCTAGTGGATTTCCCACTTATATGCAACAATGTAGAATTTTCTCCTTGTAAAAGCTTCTGAGTTTGGATACAGTACTCTGTATTTGTACTTATGCTTTCTGCGTTGGTACAGGATTTTGCATGTTTCGTATGATGCTCCCTCCGTAATACTAAGCGTCTAAGCTTCTTACGCAATACTTTGCATGTTAAGTAATATGCTCCCTGTATAAGAGTAAGCGTATAAGCTTCTCAGGCAGTACTTTGGATGTTTGTAATATTGTTCCCGCTTAAGAGTAAGCTTCCTAGGCAGTACTTTTCATTATATGTAGTATACTCCCCAACTAAGAGTAAGCGTGTAAGCTTCTTACGCAGTACTTCTATCCTGCATGAGAGTAGGATCTTGAGCTATCATGCACAAGTAGTATACTTGACTGCATACTATGGCTTGTGCTAGGCGATTCCTGCAATTGTCAAATATTTTTAAACCAACATATATGTGGATTTTCCACTTATGCGCAAGATCATAGGGTCTAGTAATCCCTTTTATAGATATTTAGTAGTCAAAATCTGGGTTAGATCCTTTCATATACAAAATCTCTCTTCAGTATGATCTTTTCTATTTTACCCGGAGGCAATGTTGGTGCCTGGTTTGAGCAGGGATTTCTCTGGTAGGAATCTGAAGGTCGGCATCCTTCTCAAAAGTAGGAATTGTATCTTCCTGAATTATTCATTCCCAATAGTTTGCCCCTTATATTTCTATTTCATGGGTGAAGTCAGGAGATAATCTGTGCACTTTGGTTGACCGGACTCGTTACATCTCAACAAGCTTATCATGAACATGATGTTACTTCTTTAGTGCCTTTTCCCAAGTAGTTCTGGCCTAAACCGTGTATAAATCGGGTAATATAGAAATAGATGTACGTACTCGAAGAAAAATATCCATTTAATAGGAGTTCCAGGCTCAGAACCTGATGAGAACGTTTAATCTGGAATGATCCATGATCATATTCTCACATTCCATTGGATAAAGAGTTCAGTTTCTCGGCGTGCCTTCATGTACTGCAGTGGGTGCTTGATCTCCTTTCTTTATTTGATGATTCTTGGCATGGAACAGGATTTCATATTGTAGAATGCTACAATGGGCATACACTGTTACCCGGATGACGAAGATCACATGTATATGTTGGAATCTGCCGTAGGTGATCTGTTTCCCCTCTCCGATGCTGGAATATTCGATCTCAGATTCGCATTACAGTGGTGGAAAAGATCTGTCTTTTAAGCGCATGACCTTAGTGGCGTGTAGCCATAGTTTTTCCGGATCCGAATGGCACATGGCCGTATGTTGGGGGTCGAAAACAGTAATCTCGAAATGAACGTCTATAATCAAATCTCTTAAGGAAAAAAACTTCTCAACATAATTTCAGGAAAGGTCCTAAGAAGGAAACACCGAAACGACGACTACGTCAGAAATACGAACAGTGCCAAGATGGATCAACCAATCCACTCCCCCAATGGCTAGTTGGATGAACCATATCCAACTCTCCATCTAGCGAGTTAGATCAGCCAATCTGGATCAGCCCTGTCCAGCCAGTTCCTCTTTGAACGTCGATCACACTTGTTTCTTCTAGATTGGAGTTACCATTGAAACTTTACGATAAAAACTACAAAGACTTGTTTTCTCGTATGAACTCGAACTGTTTGTATAAAGAGGTAACGGTTAACTTAACACCAAAATTGATACGCCCTAAATCGGAAGGATCAGTTTAGCTGGGTGTTGGATATGATCTGAGAGGGCAAATGGTACTTCTGTAACTGAAATGGATTGAAGGGATCGTCAAGAGATGCGGAATGGCTCTTGATATACCCACGATCTAAGGCTGACCACCTAAGAACATATGTAGTGCGTTGGCTAAACACCAAACAACAAACAAAGATGAATTGGCTGACCACCAAATCAACAAGCCGGTTCACACCAATGAACTAGCTAAAGAAACCTCCCTCTCTCTCTCTCTCTCTCTCTCTCTCTCTCTCTCTCTCTCTCTCTCTCTCTCTCTCTCTCTCTCTCTCTCTCAGAAAACAGAGCTCTTATCAATCCGCGAGCTCAAATCGCCCACTTTGCCTCTCTCTCTCTCTCTCTCTCTCTCTCTCTCTCTCTCTCTCTCTCTCTCTCTCACTCTCTCTCTCTCTCTCTCTCTCTCTCTCAGAAAAGAAAAAACAAAAATAAACTCAAACCTAGACTTATTTTATTGAATGAATTCAGTTCCTATTTAGAGGATTACAAGGAGATGAAAGGATAAAAGATAATAAATATCTTTGTGTAAAATCAATGCATAGAAAAAGAAATTTTTGACTAGAACATGGTAAGTGAGTCAAAGGTGTGGAATCTGATGAAGACTGGTCAAGGATGGCGATTCATTGAATGCGCACATGTCTAAATTTGCGAGAACCGAAGATCTCCTGATTTGTAAATAGCATAACTCCCACATATGAACTCTGTTTGATTTGAGTCTTCTCCGAGGAGCTCCATAATTGAGTTTAGAACATTCTCAAAGAGATTTCATGCATAGAAGACTCATGTCTGGAAGATATGAGTCAAATAATGAACATATATCATTATTGCTTCCCATGATCAAGCCATGCATGTTTGTTTTGTCCGGTTCGCTACTCAAGGGCGCATCATTCCATCCCTCTTAAACAATATTTGTCCTCAAATATGGAAAATTAAAAGGAAAAGGGCTATAAGCAAAGGAATCATAATCATAACATTGCTCACCTTGAGTTTGGTCCGGTTTTTTAATGGAAGAAGAACTTTCATGGTTTGCTTGATGACCACGGTTTTTTTCTTCATCTGGCCCTTCCTGCATTGACACAGAGCTTCCAAGACCAATTTCATATGCACCAATATCAAGAGAATTCAAAGGACCAGAAAATTCATCCTTGTTCAAAACGTTTTCAGAATCCTTTTCAAAGTGAGAAATTAATTCAAAACCGCTTGGATTCTCTGGTCGTAAAACGATTAATTGCAAACAAGATTCATCAGGAATTGATTCAGATTGAGAAAAAGATAATTTCTTATCTTCACAAGAATTCAAACCTGCCATTGCCTGGTATGTAGTCATCGAAAATTGGCAATGGAACTGAAAATTCTTTCTTTTGTGGCTCGGTTTCAACGTAGTCATTCTCCAAAGTCAGCAACGGTTTATGTTTTTGGCACTTGTTAGCATAGTGACCGATCCTTTGGCATTTGAAGCACATGGTGGAATGAGCTTTGCTTGTGGTTTTCACAGCTTGGATTTTATCAAAAGAAAGCACATTAGTTTTCGAATCGGAATTTGAGAGAGAAGAAAAATTACATCGCTTTAGATCATGATGTTTTGGTGCAGAGGAAGTGTTGGTGTTTCCCTTCTTTTTGAGTTGCTGAATCATCTTCAAACTATCATAAGTCTGAAGCTCGTTCTATTCAAGCATGTCACATTTGCTTCTCTTGGCTTTGGTGAAGGGATGATCACCAATTCTTACCTTCTTCTCATCATCATCTAACCTGTTTTTTCTCTTCCTATGGTTTCTTAGTTTCTGCACAAAATCAAACCCTTTAGAAGTAAACTGTTTCTTATCTCCACAAATCAATTGCTCTTTTTCAAACACGGTTTTGAAAGGATAATAAATGTTTGTTGAGGTTTTGAAGCCGGATTTGATTTCTTGAGAAGTCCAAACATCCTGAATACACTTAACAAACAGTTAGCAAATAAAAATCCCTCACTCTCAAAGTGTTTAGCTCAGGATTTTTAGGTGACCACTCATATTTCTTTTCATATATTCAAAGGATGATAGGCAGTCAAAATTCAGCAATCAAAACCCCAAGCAACAATGGTAAGAGATAGATAGAGAGAAAATATAACTTTTGTGAAATCCGCTTTAACTACCCCAAGGCTGGATTTTCTTCAGCCAGCAGGATTACTCTTCCACCGTCTAGCCAAAAAATCAAATCTTTTTTTCTTCTGAATTTCCTTATTTTTCGTTTTTTTATATATATGGCCTAGGTAAGAAGGTGGGCCCGAATTTAAGATAGAAAGAAGAAGAAGTATTTAGAAATGGAAGATGCGAAGATGGAAAGATAAAAACAAACCAGCCAAAGTGGCTCTGATACCACTTGATATACCTTAAATCGGAAGGATCACTTTAGTTGGGTGTTGGATATGATCCGAGAAGGCAAATGACACTTCTAGAACTGAAATGGATTGAAGGGATCATCAAGAGATGCGGAATGGCTCCTGAAATACCCACGATCTAAGGCTGGCCACCTAAGAACGGATATAGTGCATTGGCGAACAACCAAAGAACACACAAAGATGAATTGGCTCACCATCAAATCAACAAGCCGGTTCACACCATTGAACTAACTAAAGCACTCTCTTTCTCTCTCTCTCTCTCTCTCTCTCTCTCTCTCTCTCTCTCTCTCTCTCTCTCTCTCTCTCTCTCTCTCTCTCTCTCTCTCTCTCTCTCTCTCAGAGAAAAGAAGAAACAAAACTAAACTCAAAATTAGACTTATTTTATTGAATGAATTCAATTCCTATTTATAGGATTACAAGGAGATGAAAGGATAAAAGATAATAAATATCTTTGTGTAAAAACAACGCATAGAAAAAGAAATATTTGACTAGAACCACCAAGCAACACACAAAGATGAATTGGCTGACCACCAAATCAACAAGCCGGTTCACACCAATGAACTAACTAAAGAACACTCTCTCTCTCTCTCTCTCTCTCTCTCTCTCTCTCTCTCTCTCTCTCTCTCTCTCTCTCTCTCTCTCTCTCTCTCTCTCTCTCTCTCTCTCTCTCTCTCTCTCTCTCTCGGAGAAATCGTAAAAACGCTTAAAGACAAGAAACGGCCCGAAACGACCTACAACACGGCCCAGAGCCCACTTACGATTTTGGACAAAATTGAGCCCAAGGTCACTATGACGGTCTATCCATTATTTTCAGAAAGAAATAAATATCAATTTTCGATGGATAAACATTAAGATCAGGAAAATGGAATATTTCCGCAAAGCGATAAACTCGATCTAGGGGCAAAAAAGGAAAGGATCACTGACCTAGAAGGCATATATAAGGGAAACTAAAGAAAGAAGCGTCGGGATCTGAAGATTGAGACTTAGGGAATTCTTGTTAGCTTAGACAAACTTTGAACTTAGGTGGCTAGACAAGCAAGGTCATACTTAAAACGTTGGTCTGCTTCTGCTCTATGATTCTTTTTGTTAACAATTCTCTATTCATCTTGTTTTCGGTGAAATCTTGTAGACTTTGTTCTCGTTATTCTGGCCGTTTCATGAATCACGCATCTGTGCAACTTACTATCGATATTATGTTGTTTTTGTCTTTTTCATATTTGTGTGTTTACGAAGATAATTCAGATCCTCAAGGAAAATTAGGGTTTCCTGACTTTCCTTATTTCACGGAAATCGATAGTGCAAATTTTGGTTCCCACGGTTTGGCGTTAGAAGGATGGGGTCTGATTCTCTAACTCAAAGATCACCGAACAACTAAGAAATGATATGACTAACCTAACGGGCAGAGACGTTATCTCCTTCAAGGAAAGAGCAACGCCCGATAAGGCCAAAACTCGTAATGATCTCCTTGTCATCGAGTTGTTGATCCATAATATCGATGTCGCAAGGATATTATTAGACACTAGAAGCTCGGCTGATATCATCTTCGAAAACACCTTTGAGAGAATGGAAATAAATCTATCTGAAATTGCACAAAATCCAATCCCGCTAGTAGGACTCTCAGAGAAGTTACTATGACTCTTGGGACAATTAACCTCACTGTTAAGGCTGGGAGCATAACAAAATTCATGGAATTACTAGTCATCGATCGATCGACATCGTACAACTTAATCGTGGGAACTCCATGGATGAACTCGATGCAAGCAGTTCCATCGACTATCCACATGTGCCTTAAGTTTCCAGCTCCTCACGGTATCGAAACAATCTAGGTAGATCGGAAGGTATCACAAATTTATTTCGTTGCGGAGTTAAACCGAAAAAAATCGTCACCAAAAGCTTCAACCAGCAAGAATAAGAAATCATCTTTCGTCGACGACGCCCGGAACAAGATGAAAAAAGAAATGTTCTGGAAATTACGAAAGGTCGAAGCTCTAGAAGGAAAACGCAAACCGACATGCGATCTGGTTGTCTCGGTATGCCTCGACAAGGCATTCCCGGAATGTTTTGTCGAAATCAGTGCTAACCTTTGTAAGCCTCTTAAAAGAGAGCTCATTGCATGCTTGAAAAAGAACCTTCACACATTCGCCTGGGCCACAGAAGACATGTCATGGATTGACATCAACGTAACATTTCATGAACTCAACGTCGATCCGACTTTCAAATACGTCAAACAATGAAGGTGAAAGTTGGGACCCGAATTGGCCACTTCAGTCAACGAGGAAGTTGGGAAACTCCTCAAGGTGGGCTCAATAACAGAAGTCAGATACCCACCCTGGCTCGCTAACCCCCGTTGTCGTGAAAAAGGAAAAAGGAATGTGGCGAGTCCATGTCGATTTTACCGACCTCAATAAAGCTTGTCCTAAGGACAGCTTTCCACTGCCACACATCGATCGTATGGTAGAAGCCACTGCTGGAAATAAGCTCATGTCTTTCATAGATGCCTTTTTGGGTTATAATCAGATCAAGATGAATCCAGACGATCGCGAGAAAACTGCGGTCGTCACAGATCGCGGCACATATTGCTATAAGGTAATGCCATTCGGTCTGAAAAACGCAAGATCCACCTATCAGCGACTCGTTAACTGTATGTTTTCCAAACAACTCGTAAAAAATAAGGTGGTTTACATTGATGACATGCTTGTTAAATCTCTCTAAGAAAAATACCATGTCATCCATTTACAAGAATTCCTTGAGATATTGAATATGCATAACATGAAGCTAAGCCCTGCAAAATGCAGATTTGTTGTCGCTTCCGGAGAATTCCTCGGATATCTCGTGATATATCATGGGATCAAAGCGAATCCAAAACAAATCAACTCAATGATCAAAATGGCCTCCCCGAGAACGAAACGAGAAGTGCAGAGATTAACCGGAAGAGTCGCAGCACTCAAGCGTTTCATATCCCAGTCAACTGATAAGTGTCTCCCCTTTTACAACACTTTGAAAGGGAACAAACAATTCGAGTGGGCTGATATAGTCTATTTATGACCAGTTTCAGGCATGTTATAGGCTCTACTTAGGGCATATTATGTATGTGTATGCTATGTTTTATGGTCTTTACAGGTTCATATACGTTTTGGAGATATATGGAGATACTTGGAACTTTTGGAGCATTTAGAGGAGAATAATCCGTAGCTGATCATTGGGAGAGTCGAAGTATAAGACTGCCGTCGATCGACGACACAACCTTGGCGTCGACCGACGTTAAATGACCAAGTTCGATCGATGTTGCACATCTGCCATCGATCGATGACCAAATCGCAGACAGCCTATTTCAAGCCCAAGTTAGAGACAAGACACAAGATTACAAAATTACCCTTGGATGAGTTTTGACTTAGATTTTAGGGTTTTATATTTATACTTTATGTAATGCACCAGAAATAGTGTGGCTGGGGGGCAGTGTACCAGCATTCTATTATAGTTTTAGGATTTATTTAGGGTAGAAGATTCATATCTCCTTAGGGTGATTTGTATTGGAACCCCAATATTTTATCTATGCATTATATTCAGATTATTATTCTTACATTGATTATGTCTGTGTAGTTACCAACTAGATTTAGGGTTGAATAATAGCAATCATGGATTAGCCCAAAAGTAGGATTGCTAGGTTAAGTTAATATCCACCAATTGAGTTGTGCTTAATGCTTGCATTCTGGAGTAGCTAACTAGGATCTAGGAAGTAGGAAATGGACTACTACGAGATTAGGTTCTGTGCCGGAATAGACTCCATTGAACTAGGTTGTTAGGCGCATGCGAAGCTGGTCTAGTTAGATTGGTGAACATATCAAATCTCGTTCACACTTCCTTCAGATTTCACCGTCGATCGACATCAGGCCTTAGCCGTCGATCGATGGTCTTTCCTTTTGCTCACATACGAGAGTTGGAGTTAAAAGGGCCAAAATAGTTAATGTTTGAGTTCTAGAATATTTACTTATTCGTTCTTCTTATTCCCTATAATTCATTGAACTTGAAAACTATAGATCTAGAATATTTACATTTGCATCTAGTTAATCTATTATTATATTTCCGTATTTACATTATTAACATATTTCGATATTGCATCTACACCTTTCAATAAGGAATATT
Organism: Moricandia moricandioides; assembly: GCA_905132885.1. Taxonomy (NCBI): domain Eukaryota; kingdom Viridiplantae; phylum Streptophyta; class Magnoliopsida; order Brassicales; family Brassicaceae; genus Moricandia; species Moricandia moricandioides. The sequence goes on from CAJHQQ010000792.1 coordinate 70,257, forward strand.
TCCTCAAACTGATTACTTGTTACCAATATATATAATCACCTATCTTAGTCATTAGAATAAGAAATCTATTGTGGGCCATTGTTCTTTGTGGATTCGATCCCTAACTACTACACCTGATCTCTGTTGGCAAGAGTATTGTTTTTTGTGTTAGGATTAAGGTTTAATTTGACAGTTAATTGCTTAGGATATTTATACCCTGCTAGAGAAATAAATAAACACCATTGTGTCAATTTTGGCGCCGTTGCCGGGGATCATTGATCTCCATTAGATTTAATTTCTAGGTTTAGTCTAGGTTTGTTGTTAATCTCAAGTTACTAAATTTTTCTTTTTCTTTATTTTTCAGGTGCATGCAAAAGAGTACCAAGAGCAACAAACGACAAGAATTACAATTCTCAGACCCACACCAACTCGAGCGTAAGATCCGCAAAGAAAGACGACAAGCATCGATCGACGGAACCTACTCAGCATCGATCGACGGAACCTACTCAGCATCGACCGACACTTCTTTACGGACAGCATCGACCAACATTGATCACTTAGCATCGATCGACAACATCTCATCCGCATCGATCGACGTCAACAGACTAGTTCAGATGGTTGCGCCTATAGTAGTGGTTGAGAATGAGAATGGATACTTGCATGACCTCAACGGTCGTCTGCGCAATGCAGCAGGTCAAAAGATAGATGATCAGGGGGCTGTAATCCCTGATACAGAAGCAGAAGCAGAAAAAAGACGCTGCATTAGCTCAACCAGATGGTAATGCCTAAGCTGCTCAAAGAACGCTGGCTGATTACAACCGTCCAGACCAGTTCTACGCCAACAGATCCGCCATTCGTCCTCCAGCTTTTCAGAGAGACGATTTTGAGATCAAGCCCGCTTTCTTCGGACTTGTAGCGCATACACCTTACCATGGGTTGCGACATGAGCACCCTATGGATCATCTGGAGCGATTTGAGGATCTAGTGACTGCTATTAAAGCCAATAGAGTCCCTGAAGACTATCTCTTTTGTAAGTTTTTCAAGTACTCACTTGCTGGAGAAGCTTCATATTGGCTTAAGCAACTACCACCAGTATCCCTGACATCCTGGACTGACATCAAGAACGCTCTCTTACGTACCTTCTTTGATGACACTAGAGCAGAAGATCTGAGGAGCAAAATTTCTACTTTTTCACAAGAACCTTCAGTCTTTCAGAAACTCGTGGATCAGATTCACGTCATACCAGAGGGACTGTCCACATCACGGGTTCAACAAAGTGCAGCTTCTCAGCACTTTTTCAGAGGTATTGGATTACAAAATCAGATGGCTTTGGACACAGTTACTGAGGGAAAATTCAAGAACACAGATGTTGAGAGAAGGAAATCAGCTCCAGCTGTGAGCAAGGAGCAGATTGAAGAGGTCAAGGAAAAACTGGATAATGTTCAGAAATTTTTCAACAACTAGGTTACTTTTGCAGAAGTAGAAGCAATTGATTCTCGAGAAGATGAGATTGAAGAAGAGGGTGTAAACTACACTGATGGGAATGGTTTCCAGAGACAAGGGAATCCAAGCTTCAACAGGAACTCCTATGGTATTGTTCAAAGTAGTAACTTTAATCAGAATTCACAGCGAAGGCCCTTCTACAACAACAAGACGTATGGATCTTCATACTATCAGAATCCTCCTCCAGAAGTTCCAGAAAGCAAGATTGAAGCAATGGTTTACAGAGTTTTAGAGGGACAATAGAAGATGACTGTGGATTTCAATGGAAATATAGATGGTCTGTACCTCAACCTCAATACCTAGTTCGAAAACCTCAGCACTCATGTGAGGAAATTGGAGAATCAAGTGATGCAGACAAGTGAGACCATTAAGAGGCATGAGAGCTTGATTAAGGAGAAAATCGAGGCTGAACAACAGCACCACATCAATGCATTGATTGATGATGATTTCTGGCAGCAAGTCAAGAGAGAGAATCCCCAAACCAGCGATTTTCGTGTGGAAAATTCCATATCACTTGGCACTTCTCATTCGCATCAATCGACACCAACCAGAGTGAATCGATCGACGGTGAAGCCTACAGAATCAGTGGCGTCGTGTTAATCGACTAACATCGACTGACACAATTTTCGTGACATCGATCGACAGAGTGATTGAAGAATCGATCGACTGTACACACTCAGAATCGATCGACAGGAGAGAAACCCGGTTTGGCTACCAAACCTCGATGCAAGTTTAATTGTACGTCCGACCGTGACAGTTTCAGAACAGAATACATACACATCTGAATCTATGGATACTGATAGAGAAGATAAGGTACACTCAAAGACGAGGCATAAGATCCCAAAACGTCAACGCAGAGAAGCTAATGAAAAGGAGATAGATAGCTTTACTAAAAGAGTTTTTAAAATTCCTCTAGATATATGTTTTGATGAAGCTTATTATACTCACAAATTATGGATGTTTTTCAGGGAAACAAGGGAGACAAATGATGATATAGAGACAATGTTCAATCACCTCAGAGAGAAGATGAAGCAGAAGAATTGTCTGAAGAAGAAAATTGATCCTGGAAAATTCGTGATTCCATGCTTAGTAAAAAAATATCTCAACGCCCTTTGTGACTCTAGATCTTAAGTGAGCATTATGCCAAAATCTATGGCAGAGGAGCTGAACCTGCAAGTGGAACCCTCCAATGATTCTTTTACATTCGTAGACTGCTCAAGAGTGAATTGAGGAGGGATGGTAGAAGATGTTCAAGTGCAGATCAACAATACCTGAGTCCCAACAGACTTTCATGTGATGGACATCAAAATAGATTGGAATTCTTCTTTACTACTTGGAAGAGCATTCATGGCTATTGTGGAGCCATATGCGACATGAAGTTAAACTAGTTATATCTATCTCTAATTGATCAAAATATTTTTTATAAAACTGTCAAGAATAAGAACAAGGATACTCTGATTCAGTTGTGCAATGATGCAGAGCTTGTGGCCACATGCTTCTGTGATTACGAGTACGATGAGGAATCAGAAGAAGGAGCATCAATCGATACCCCAACCAACACATCGATCGACGGCCTTCAAGTTAAACAATCGATCGACACCCACCCTATTGAATCGATCGACACTCAAACATCCGAACAAGTAAACATCTACCATGGAGATTTCAATACAACAAAGCCTATCTCGACTACAACGAAGACTACAAAGACAAAGAGATGATCGAACACCGAGGGATTGCTATGGAAGAGGCTGGTGTTTTTCATGTTTCCCATCAACTTAGGAAATTGACATCGATCGACGGTAACCATACACCATTGATTGATACTGGGAATGAAGCAGAAACCGAGTGAGATTCAACTGCAGAACGCAAAAGGGAATATGGTTATCTACAACCAGATGAGTTTGGTATTATGAGAGATCCAGATGGTCACGCAAGAGCTATGGATGTTAGAATTCTACACGTAACAAAGGAAGATGTGGCAGACATACTTGCCATGGCTAATGGAGCTGGAAACCTTTTTGGCCACCAGTCTGATTATCAGGCATCAATCGACGGTCAACATACACCATCGATCGACACCAATCCGGCATACCAAGGATAAGGTACATCTTACAAAGAATGCGATGCAGATTACAGAGACGAAAAATTGATTGAGTCTTGTGGCCTGGCAGTGGAACAAGTTAATTGGGTAATGAACGCGAGAGTGGGCACTCGAGCATCAATTGTCGGCATATCTTGGAAATCGAATGACATCAAGCGAAAACCAGAACAATTACTTAGAGCAGATGATACAGAAGATGGTTATCTAAGACCAGATGAGTTTGGAATTTTCAGAGATACAGAAGGACGTGCACGAGATCTTTATGGGAGAATTCTAAATCTACCTAAGGAGAATGTAGCAGACACCCTTGTTATGGCTAACGGATCAGGAAATTTATTTGGAGAATAGCAAAAGCCATCGATCGACGCACATGTACCGGCATCGATCGACATCAAGGAGAAGAAGCACGAGCCTATCCAAAATAAAACATCGATCGACGACAAGAAGTATGCATCGATCGATACCACCATTCCAGGATTTCATGAGTTTTCTAGATCTAACCCCTTTAGGTCAGAAATTCCAGGAATGATCTGTTGGATAAATCCCCTACTGATAGACAGTCGCGTAGAGTATGGAACGAGAGCCTATGATGCTGATTGCAGAAGAATTTTCCATTGGGAAAAGAAAGATGAGTATGGCATCTACAGAGATGAGAATGGTAATGCACGAGCTATGTGAATGTACAAGAAGAAGATATCATGGAAGTTCTAGAGAGAGCTACTATGTTTAAGTAAAACTACATATGTTTACCTGAACATGCAACAAAGATCACTATGTCCAGGCAGAAACCAAAGACATACAGCAGAGCAGAAATTGACGATATTTTGAATGAGATCTACAAAGCTCAAGAGATGTCATTAGAAGACTTCTACAGGAGGCTTGATGATGTCTACTATACTATAGACAAGTGCCTCACCGGTTTGACTTCACGCGTGGATGAGATGAAACAATATTTGGATACTGTTCAAAGAAACATGCGAGTGGACCAGATAGAGTGGCATCGATCGACGGCAGCATCATGCCATCGATCGATACTGATTTCGACAGACAAAAGTACGCAGCAGAAAAACAATTAGAAGACAGGTTCAATGAGATTGATTTTTCTCAGAGCCTGATGAAAGAAGGTATCTCTCAGAAATTGGAGGATATATCAGAGACCATAGCTGTCAGGCTTAGAATGCTACAACGCAATACAGAGAATCTACATAGGAAAATGCATTCAATGGAGGTTACTAAGGAGATCATAAAGAATTAGAAAGCCATAGGAGATGCAGCAATGCGAAACTTCGTTGGTACATAGTTTCAGAAGCACAAAGAAGATGTAGATACTTGTTTTCCAAGTGTTGCTCTACCTCCATTCTAGCCAGAAAGTTCAATACGTCGAGCATAAGACTATAACCAAGCGCTGAGTTGGAGGCAACCCACTATTTAGTAAGTTTTTATTTAGTTTATACTAATACTACTATTTATTTTTATTTTTACTTCGTTTTTACAGACTGTTTAAATCATCATCGATCGACACCATAGAGGCACCATCGGTCGACAATGGATCACGACCATCGATCGACCAAACCCCCCTACCATCGATCGACACTCTCTTACAAAGAGAGGTATTGAGGTCTATACTTAAGCTATTTACTTATGATTTGATTTTTCCTAACCAATCCGAGACAGATTACACTGAGGATAGTGTAATTTAAGTTTGGGAGAGGTTCGCTAATTTATTATTGACTATCTATATATCAAATTTTCAAAAAGTTTTATTGGGTCAAGAAGAAGACTATGATCAAAATTTATTATTGACAAACCACACTTTAGCATCATTCTTAGAAGGTTGTTTGCAGAGATTACTAAAGATAACGAAGTGGATCATCATGCCACTATATTACACTTGCTTAGAAATTTTGAAGGACCCAAAACTGATTTCCAACACTAATCCTGACATTATTTGATTGCTTTGGGAATTGGTATACACTTGATCGATTTCTTTCTGCAAGTCTGGAAGGTAAAAGTTTATTTGCTTCTGATTCCCCTCTCACTCCCCTTCAGATTAAAAAAGGAGTCAAACAGGATTTGGTGGCTACAACCATTAAAGCGTGATTCATATGATCCTAGAAAGAGATAAAGGTCAAAAAGAAGTGAACATTATCTGGTGGTAAAAACCATTAGGGCTTGATTCATGGAAGTCTATCCAAATGTCTTAGTCAATTAAAAATAAAATAAAAGGATACCCTCAAAAGAAGGGAGACATTGACTGAGAAGAAGTGAGAACAGAGAGAGGAAAGAAATCAGAGAAGACTACCTATGTGTTCAGGCACTTGCAGAGGTAAGACTCCATATATCCTTTGATCGATACTATCATGGTAAAGCCTGCACTTTTAGTTTATGCAAAGAAATCAAATCAGTAGAGGGGCGAGTCAGACTAGTATTCACTAAGTTGTTGGTAGAATGGATTTGGTTGCTATACTAGGTTAGGGTATATAAAGTTTCTCTGTGATTGACTTGATAGGATGTGGTTGCAATAGAGTAAGATGAGAGTTATACTTAGATATTATGTGAGTCTTTGCTTTTCAAAACCTCTTTCGCAGACTTGTTTTCTTGAGGACAATCAAAAGGTTAAGTCTGGGGGAGTTGATATAGCCTATTTATTACCAGTTTCAGGCAATGTTATAGGCACTAATTAGGGTCTATAATGTGTGTCTAGGTTATGTGTTAAGAATCCTTAAAGGTCCAAGTACGTTTTGGAGATATATGGAGATACTTGGAGCTTTTGGAGCACTGAGAGGAGAATAATCCGTAGCTGATCATTGGGAGAGTCGAATTCCAAGACTACCGTTGATCGACAACACAACCCTGGCGTCGACCGACGTTACATGACCAAGGTCAATCGATGTTGCACATCTTCCATCGATCGATGACCAAATCGCAGACGGCCGATTTCAAACCCAAGTTAGAGACAAGACACAAGATTACAAGATTACCCCTGAACAAGTTTTGACCTAGATTTTAGGGTTTTATATTTATACTTTATGTATTGCACCAGGAAGAATGTGGATGGGGACAGTGTGCCAGTGGCAGATTGTGTGCATCAGCATTCCATTATAGTTCTAGGATTTGTAACTCCTTATGGAGATTTGTATTGGAACCCCAGTATTTTATCTATGCATTATATTAAGATTATTATTCTTACTTTGATTATGTTTGAGTAGTTACCAACTAGATTTAGGGTTGATTGGTAGCAATCATGGATTTGCCCAAAAGTAGGATTGCTACGTTAAGTTAATATTCATCAATTGAGTTGTGCATAATGCTTGCATTCTAGAGTAGCTAACTAGGATCTCGAAAGTAGGACATGGACGACTACGAGAGTAAGTTCTGTGCCAGAATAGACTCCATTGAACTAGGTTGTTAGGCGCATGCGAGATCTGGTCTAATTAGCTTGGTGAACATATCAAATCTCGTTCACACTTCCTTTTGATTTCATCGTCGAACGACATCAGGCCTTAGTCGTCGATATATGTTCTTTCTTTTTTCTCTCATACAAGAGTTGGAGTTAAAAGGGTCAGAATAGTTAATATTTAAGTTCTAGAATATTTACATATTCGTGCTTCTTATTCCCTGTAATTTATTGAGCTTGAAAACCCTAGATCTAGCATATTTACATTTGCATTTAGTTAATCTATTATCATATTTACATTATTAACATATTTCCATATTGCATCTACATCTTCCAATAAGAAATATTTCCTTAAACTGTTTACTTGTTACCAATATATATATAATCACCTAGCTTAGTCTTTAGAATAAGAAATCTATTGTGTGCCATTGTTCTATGTGGATTGGATCCCTAAGTACTACACATGATCTCTATTCGCAAGAGTATTGTTTTGTGTGTTAGGATTAAGGGTTAATTTGACAGTTAAATGTTTAGGATATTTATACCCTGCTAGAGCAATAAATAAACACCATTGTGTCATGGTCCGAAGAATGCGAGGAAGCTTTCAAATAGTTAAAACATTACTTGACCACTCCTCCAGTTCTTGCCAAACCAATGGAAGGAGAAACATTATTCATGTATATCGCGGTATCAGCTACATTCGTAAGAGCGTCCTCATAACAGAAGAACGCGGAGAGCAGAAACCAATATTTTACGTAAGTAAAACTTAGTTAGACGCCAAAACACGATACCTGCTAATGGAAAAATTAGCACTAGCAGTAGTAATGGCGGCCCAGAAATTGAGACCATTTTCCAGTCACACGCAATCGTAATCGTCACCACGTTCCCACTCCTAACGTTTCAACATAGCCCCAGTCAATCACAAAGATTAGCAAAATTGGCAGTCGAACTAAGCGAATATGACACTGAGTCGAGTGCCAAGTTGCAACTGCTTGCTGATTTCTTGGTTGAACTTCCAATGGAGGGCGCATTAAACCAAGAGCAAAATTCGACCTGGGATCTCCACGTTAATGGATCCTCACCCAAACAAGGATCATAAATCAAAATTCGGCTAACTTCACCAACCGGAGAAGTGTTGGAACAATCCCTTCAGTTGGTCTTTCATGCCTCAAACAATAAAGCTGAATACGAAGCACTTATTTTCGGTTTACGATTAGCTCTCGGGCTTAAAATACGCAATGTCCACACCTACTGTGATTCCCAACTTGTCGCGAACCAGGTCAGCAGTGAGTACGAAGCGAAGGACGAAAGAATGGACTCGTACCTGAAATTCGTCCGAGATCTTGCCCAGGAGTTCGACCAATTCGCACTCACGCGGATCCCCCGAACATAAAACGCATCGGCCGATGCTTTGGCGGCCCTGGCATCAAGCTCTGATCCAGGACTTAGACGAGTAATCCCCGTCAAATTCATTGAACACCCAAGCATCAGACCACCGATCATCGTAAAGTTAATCAATCCCCAGGAAGACGATATCATCGAACTCGACGACCAACCTGAAGCGAACATAGAACGATCCAAATACGGCTGCAACAAACCATGGTTGGAAACAATCCAAGCGTACATCATCGACGGAACACTTCCTACATAAAATGGGGAGCTCGGAAAATCGAAACCCAGGCCGCACAATACATCTTAATGGACGGAGAGGTCTACAAATGGAGACTCTTTGGACCGCTCATGACATTTGTAGAAGGGGAAAGCTCGAAAGGTCATAGAAGTTGTCCACTCCAAATCTCGCGAAATCACTCCGGTGGAACATCCCTCGCAATGAAGATAAAACGCCACGGTCACTATGGCCAACAATGGTTCGGGATTGTGAGAAATTCGCGCGGAAATGTGAGAAATGCCAGAGCATGCACCAAAAATCCTCCAGCTCCCGGAGGTCCTCTCTTCCATTTCGTTGCCATATCCATTCATGCGTTGGTCAATGGACATCGTCGGTCCCTTGCATAACTCAAAGCAAAAACGGTTTCTACTAGTCCTAACAGAGTTTTTTCTCGAAATGGGTGGAAGTAAAATCTTACGCAAGCATTAAAGAGGCTAAATTTGGAAGCGTTGTCTGGAAAATATCATCTGCAGACATAGATTTGAGGCGTTTTGAGAAAAATGGAAGGTACAATTGACCAAATTGAATTCCAGATATCCACATGGAAACGGCCAAACCATAACCATCAACAAAACTGTCCTAGACGGCCTCAAGAAACGTTTAGACGCCAAAAAAGGTCGTTGGGTGGTGGAAATCGAAGGAGTCCTTTGGTCCCATCGAACCACACCATGACGGGCAATGGGAGAACCTCCTTTTGCCCTCTTCTATGAAACAGAATGCATGATCCCAGCCAAAGACGAATTTCCCGGAGTACAAAGGAGGCTGCTTCCAGAACGGGAAAACCCTAACAGCTCGATGCTACTTGACAATCTCGACCTCATCAACAAGCGCTGGGATCAAGCACTCATACAAATCCAAAATTACCAAAAATCTTCTGCGAAATACTACAACTCAAATGTTAAAAATCGCAGGTTCAGTGAAGACGACCTAGTTCTATGCAAAGCTTTCCAAAACACCGCTGAACTTGTAAGACCCGATCCTCGCCTTTAAGGCTCAACTAGACCTGCAGTCCTAATTATTGAAATCAAACTAATTTGATTCCTCAAGTCTGATATACAAAAGGTTCATTCTCGAATACTGAGGTTCATAGATCTAAATAGACTAATTCTAAGACAAAAGACAATTGTATAAATAACTAATGAGATCCACTATACAATCCAGTCCTCACTATAGGCTATTAATAGTTTATTCCTACGCTAGTATAACCACACCTCACAAGAACATAAGCTAATAGAGTCTTCATGGCTCCTTGGCTTTTCCACGATCAACCTCATATACTGAAACAATAAACCATTCGTATTAACCAAAACCCAGAGGAAACACGGCTGATTCAACAAAGCTTGGCTTGGTTCCTCAGAATATAAATATATAACATCTATACAATATATCCTATATTACTCGGCCAAACTCGGATCTTGTCCGAGAATAATCTTAAGTATAAACGACCCATTCGGCCATAGCCCTCTCTGGCCCAATGGCTAAGGGTCTAGGACCAAACAGCCTTACCGTACGTCCGGCTAACCAGCCTCAGACTTTATGAAATGGATCGGCCGAGCCTTGATCCATTGGAACCGGTTGGGAACTCATAACCATTGGGAACTCGTACCCTTTGGCAACTCGTACCCTTTGGAAACTCGTACCCTTTGGTAACTCTTATCCTTTGGCAACCCGTACCGTTTGGTCCGTCCCAACCGAATCCTCTCGAGTGTCGGTCATACAATCAATCATCCCCACAAACCAATTATTTGTCGAGAAGAACCCGTGGATCCAGCCTAAGGCCTTGGTTCGAGGTTTGAAAATGATTTCTAAGGTTAACAGTCGAAACCCTTGAGTACTGGCACCTTTAGATTCATCGTGCCCCTAGGGTCATTCCGACTAATAAACCAACCATCTATCCTTAGAATGATCAACCATCCGCGGATCCGACCATGGCGAAGGATCGTGGCTTAGGTGTGGTTATGCTTAGACAAGGGACGCAAACCTTAGACCCAGTCATTGCACCCCTTCGTGTGTAAACAGAAAGAGAAGAAGAAGAATGAATAAAAACAGATAAAAGAGAATAGGATGTGTCCATGGAACCGATCAAACCCTAAACCTAACCATTGGGGCCGGCGGCTTGAACTGATGGATCGATGGTCCATAATGTACCTTGGAACCTTGATCAGTGTTCTCCACGCTCTTCCCCTTTCCGGATCTTCCCATCTTAGTCGGAACTCCTTTTCCCACAAAAGAACTCGCCGGAAAGCAATCCCCCACACTCGGCCTTCCTTCTTGGCCAGAACTCTCTCTTCTTTTCTCTCTTTCTCTCTCACGATATTTCTCTGAGTTTTTACTCTTCAAACTGATGATAGAAATAGATAGATAGGCCCTCTATTTATATAGAATGATCGCCCAGGACTTGCCCCACGAACGACTTGCTAGGCGAATGGGCATGACTTGGTCGATAAGTCGCACCTCTTGTCCGCATGCATCTCCTCTCGCCTATAACTGTCACTTTTTGGGTCGAGATCAAGCCCAAACAGAAACCCGGACCCTCCAGGATTATCCCACGGCCTCACCCAAGGACCCACCAGACCCTATCCAACATGGCCGGACCAACCAGCCCACCACCATCCCGTACCCGGACCAACTACCCGAGACCCGAACACTTTATCCAGCTGAGTTGAGCTGATTCCCTGCTGATCCAGCTGGGTGAGCTGGTAGCTCATCTGAATGAGCTGACCTAATTCATTATGAGCTAAACTGAGCTTGTTCGAGCTACGTTTAGCTGGTTGAGCTAACTATTTACTTCGTCCAGCTACCGTAACACTCGCTCAGCTCCTTTAACTACTTTCTTTCCCTCTCATTTGGTTAACTCTTCAAATACTTAACCCTATCCTGACCATGGATCGCTTGCCTCTAGATAGGAGTGATCCGTGTTCGAGAGTGGGTTTTGACCCGTCAACAACGCCTATTAGACAATGAACTTGGCCCATTTAAAACGAGATATTATTAGAAAACCCTAGAATCTTTCTTGTATAAATAAGGAGTCATCCCTTATGAAAAATGATTTTTTCATGGATTCACTTTACATTTGGAAAGAAAATCATCTTTGTTATTAAATCTATAAAGTCTATTAAATCTTTCTCTTTTATGTTCTTAATCCAATTTTTATCTTCAATATGAAGACTTCTCCTAAACCTACCATAAAAATAATGTATAATTCCATAACACACCATTTTTGAATTAAACAATTGGCGCACCAGGTGGGGGTATCACCTTCTTCTGGCTTTCACAGTATTGGTGGGGTTGTGAGGTACACTTTGAGTTGTCCGAACGCCACTTCGCACCTTTCGTCCCAAATGAATTTCTTATTTCCGCGTAGGAGGTCGAAAAACGGGAGGCATTTGTCGGTTGACCTTGAAATGAATCTGTTGAGGGATGCTATGCGACCAGTCAGTCGCTGGACTTCTCTGTTGTTCTTTGGGCTTGGCAGCTCGGGAATTACAGATATTTGCTTCGGGTTTGCTTCAATGCCCCGCTGAGTGACGATGTAGCCAAGAAACTTGACAGACATTACTCCAAATGTGCACTTTGTCGGGTTCAATTTCTTTTCGTATTCGTTCAGTGTGAGAAAACACTGTTTTAAATGTCCAAGATGGTCTTCGTCGCGCAATGATTTGACCAGCATATAGTCGATGTAATCTTCCATTGTGACTTCGAGTTGGTCGGCAAACATCTTATTGACGAGCCTGTGGTAAGTTGCACCAGCGTTTTTAAGACCGAATGGCATGACTTTATAGCAGCAAGTTCTGCGGTCGGTGATAAAGACTGTTTTCTCTCTATCGTTAGGATGCATCATGATCTGGTTATATCTTAAGAAAGCACCCAAGAAGCTGAGTAACTCGATGTTGTATGGTGACCGTCGATCGATGCTTGAGTATCTGTTGGCCAAAAAGATTCCCAGATCCATTAGCCATAACAAGTATACTGCCACATCTTCCTTCGTTACATGTAGAATTCTGCCATCCATAGTCGTGCGTGACCATATGGATCTCTCATAATGAAAAACTCATATGTTCATAGGTAACCATATTCCCTTCCGTGTTCTTCTGTTGAATCTAGTTCCGACTCTGAGTGAATACTAGTATCGATCGATGGGGAATGGTTACCATCGATCGATGTCGAGTTCCCCAGTTGATGGGAAACATGAAAAACACCAGCCTCTTCCATAGCAATCCCTCGGTATTCAATTATTTCTTCTTCTCTGTAATCTTCGTCGTACTAGAGGTTGGTTGGGGTTTGACAAGTGTCGATCGGTTTTGAATGGTGGGTGTCGATCGATCATGAGGGCTGGGTGTCGATCGATTGTAGAATTTCCGGCTCGTCGATCCATGGTGTGAGTTAGGTGTCAGTTGATGCCCCATCTTCCGATTCCTCATGGAACTCATAATCGCAGAAACATGTGGCCATAAGCTCTGCATCATTACATAATTCAATCAGAGTAGCCTTGCTCTTATTCTTGACAGGTTCATAAACAATATTCTGATCAATTAGAGATATATACACCCTGTTTAGCTTCATATCGCAGATAGCTCCCACAGTGGCCATGCATGCTCTACCGAGTAGTAGCAAAGAGTTCCAGTTTATCATGTTGTCCATCACATGGCAGTCTACTGGGACTAGGGTGTTGTTGATCTGCACTGGAACATCTTTTACCATCCCTCCTGAGTTTACTCTTGAGCAGTCTACAAACGTGAACAAATCGTTGGACGGTTCCACTCTTAGGTTCAGCTCCTCTAACATAGATTTTTGCATGATGCTCACTGATGATCCAGTATCACAGAGGGCATTGGGATATTCGTGGCATTTGATGAAGCATAGGATCGCGAACTTTCCAGGATCACTTTTCTTTTTCAGGCTAATCACTGCTTTATCTTCTCTTTGAGATGATTGAACATTATCTCTATACCATCATCTGTCTCCCTTGTTTCCCTGAAAAACATCCACAATCTGTGAGTATAATAAGCTTCGTGAATAGAAATATATAAAGGAATTCTAAAAACTCTTTTAGCAAAGCTATCCATCTCCTTTTCATTGGCTTTTATGCGTTGATGTTTGGGGATCTTTTGCGTCCTCTTTTAGTGTCCCTCATCTTCACTATCAAGATCCATAGCTTCAGACGTGTATGTATTCTGTTTTGAAACTGTCACAGTTGGACGTACAATCAGACATTCATTGAGGTTCAGCAGTCGAACTGGTTTCCTCATCTGTCGAACGAGGCTGAGGTCGCAATGTTGATCGATGCGTAGGTCAAATCGTCGATCGATGATATGTGTTTTGTGTCGATCGATGTTAGTCAATTCACACGAAGCCACTGATTCTGTAGGCTTCACCGTCGATCAATGCTCACAGCTTGGTGTCGATCGATGCGGATGAGAAGTGCTGAGTGAGATGGAATTTTCCAGACGTAAATCGCTGTCTTCGAGCTTCTCTCTCGTAACTTCCTGCCAGAAATCATCATCAATCAATGCATTGACGTGGTGCTTTTGTCCAACCTCCATTTAATACTTGATCAAGATCTTATGCCTTGTAATGGTTTCACTTGTTTGCATCACTTGATTTTCCAGTTTCTTCATGGGTGATGAGGTTTTTGAATTTGGTATTGAGGTTGAGGTACATACCATCTATCTCTCCATTGAAATCTACAGTCATCTTCTGCTGTCCCTCTGAAACTTTGTCAACCATTGCTCAATCTTGCTTTCATGAGCTTACGATTTATACTTATATGGAAGTTTTCCTCTTTGTCCAGAGACAGGAAATTAATCTGACCCACAACCCGGAACCTGGAGGCCGGAGATAGGAACCTAGAAGCTAGCGGCAGAAACCCGAAAGCTGGAGTAATCTCTTCTTGACTATTTTTCCCAAACAATTCACACCAGCACCGATCTATAAAACTGGCGATTGCGTAACTCTTGTTAGGGTCGAAGTCACACCAGCACGAGATAAAAAGTCCGACAGTGGCTTTTTGTAGGAAACATAGTGCAACACCTTAAGATGATAATAACCTAGTTCAAACTGGCAAAGTGCAACATCTAAACTAACGTTATTAGTGGCCTATTTTCGAATGGCAGTATACAACGTTTAAACCGATGTTTATAGTTGTCTACTTTCGAGTGGCAGAGTGCAACATCTAAACCAACACTGTTAGTGGATTACTTCCGAGAGTAGAGAGCAATGTCACATAAAAATTAAGAGCAGCTTACTCACGGGGGCAGAGCTCAATATAACATCCTAAAACCTTAGGGTTCAACAAAAAGATACGCCCTAAGACCTCCTGATCCAAAACAGCTATGTCTTGGAGCTTCTCTCTCGTAACTTCCTGCCAGAAATCATCATCAATCAATGCATTGACGTGGTGCTTTTGTCCAACCTCCATTCTCGACTTGATCAAGATCTTATGCCTCCTAATGGTTTCACTTGTTTGCTTCACTTGATTTTCCAGTTTCTTCATGGGTGATGAGGTTTTCGAATTTGGTATTGAGGTTGAGGTACAGACCATCTATCTCTCCATTGAAATCTACAGTCATCTTCTGCTGTCCCTCTGAAACTTTGTCAACCATTGCTCAATCTTGCTTTCCTGAGCTTACGATTTATCCTTATATGGAAGTTTTCCTCTTTGTCCAGAGACAGGAAAATTAATCTGACCCACAACCCAAAACCTGGAGGCCGGAGATGGGAACCTGGAAGCTAGCGGCAGAAACCCAAAAGCTGGAGTAATCTCTTCTTGACAATTTTTCCCAAATAATTCACACCAGCACCGATCTATAAGACTGGCGATTGCGTAACTCTTGTTAGGGTCGAAGTCACCCCAGCACGAGATAAAAAGTCCGACAGTGCGTTTTGGTAGGAAACATAGTGCAACACCTTAAGATGATAATAGCCTAGTTCAAAGTGGCAAAGTGCAACATCTAAACTAACGTTTTTAGTGGCCTACTTCTGAATAGAAGTATACAACGTTTAAACCGATCTTTATAGTTGTCTACTTCCGAGTGGCAGAGTGCAACATCTAAACCAACACTGTTAGTGGATTACTTCCGAGAGTAGAGAGCAATGTCACATAAAAATTAAGAGCGGCTTACTCACGGGGGCAGAGCTCAATATAACATCCTAAAACCTTATGGTTTAACGAAAAGATACGCCCTAAGACCTCCTAATCCAAAAGAGCTATGTGCTAAAGCTTCCGGATTTAATCAATAATACGTCCTCAAACCTCCAGGTTCAATGAGAATGTATCCCCTAACCTACGGGTTCTTGGACGAAAGTCCTTAAAACCTACGGGTTACTGAACAAAATTCCATACAACCTTCGGGTTCCTGGACGAATGTCCATACAACTTATGGGTTCCTGGGAGAAACTACATCCAACTTTTGGGTTCCTGGAAAAAAATTCATATAAACTTCGGGTTCCTAGACGAAATTCCATCCAACCTTCGGGTTCTGGACAATGTCTATACAACCTCCGGGTTCCTAGACAAAAGTCCATCCAACCTCTGGGTTCCTGGACAAAATTCCATGATATCATTTGCATTTAGCTTATTTTAAACTTTCATTCTTTTACATTTTGATCATTTAAGTTAGCACTTAGTCATCTTAAGGCTTCATACGCATGCATAAGTCCTTATCGGCTGATGGAGTATCCCTTGGAGTTCTTGGGGGTGTTTAGGACCATTCAGGTTGAAAAAGAGGTGGCAAATTATCTTTAGACGAGTAAGGGGAGCAGAGCGGGTATCTAGAGCGAGGTATAGCACCCGATCTGAAAGCAAAACGTAGAACGGGTAACGGCAGCGACCTGGAGCACCCGCTCGTTGTTCCGAGGCTATCGACAATATGTGGAGCGGGCACTTGGAATGGGTTGGAGCACCCGCTCGGTGTTCGAGTGATGACCCGAGCCTTTGGCGCGAACAGCTGGAGCGACACCAAGCTCCCGCGTTGATGTTGGAGCGGAACCTGGAGCGAGGAAAGGGGACCACTCGTAAGCTGGGACGATTTGAGCCACACAGAGCGACCTGATGGATCGGGGAAAAGCACCAGCGGGTTCTTGGAGTGACCACCCGTTGCGACCTCATGCACCTGCGGCGTGTTTCACACTTGGTCAAATTTTCTTGTTTTATTGGACCCTTTCAGGCTTGTTGACCGGGCCCACTAAGCTTAGGAGAGTCATATAAGTACTCTAAAAACCTAATCTGAAACATAATCTGTTTTTTTTTCTCTAAACACATACTCCTTTGGTGAAATATTCAATCTTTAGTTTTTCTTTTGATCCATCTTACTGGTTTTTATTGATTATCATGGATCACTAAGCATGATTAACTTTTAATCATCTATGATTTTGAAGTTCGTCATGTCTATTAGTGAGTACTTACTTTTAGAATTCATGGGTTAGGGTGATCTAGGGTGATTAGGAGATGGTTTAGGATTATCTAGGATATTAACATAAACAAGTGATCATGTTATAGGATTATCTCTTGTTCTTAATTCTAGAGTAGACTTGATCACTTTGATTTAGATACTTAGGCATTTCATACCCGAAAGATGTTGATCGCTTGTTTATGTTAACATGATAAGTTTGGGTTACTGTGTATAAACTTCTAGGACTTGATCGCTTGTTTATGTTAACATCCTAGGTTAGATCTTAGTCACCTAAAATCAATACCCTTGCCCATGATTTTCTTTATTCTCAATTGATTAAAAGTCTTAGTTTTTATTCTCGCATGTTCTTGTTACTTCTATTCACACAACTAAACTGATTGCCCTTAGATTAAGCTAATACTTGTATTCTCGCATCATGGTCACTTAGAATTGGATTGAAACTCATCTATACTACTTTGATTAGGATAGAGTTAATTTTTTATCAAATGTGGCGTCTTTGCGAGTTCTAAGTTGATTTTGACAATGAGATTTAGTCATGGCTTAAGACTAAGTCTTATTTTCTTTTACTTGCTTACTGATACTCTTTCTTCATTTCTCTTTGAATCACATGTGTATGAACTTGAGGAGTAGACCAACAGACCTTGTTCCAATAGTAGACAACATCAGGGTTTTAGAGAGAGAATTGGCAAGAAAGAGAAGAGAAGAGCAACTGATTCATTTGGACAAACTGGGGTTATAAATGGATGATAATCAGAATAACCCTCATCAAGAAGGTTTGAATGGCACTGAAAACCGTGGACAACATCCTCAAGATGGAAATTGCCAAGGAGCTGCAAACCTTAGGCAACAACACCTTCCACGCCAAGCTTGGGCAATCAGAACATATGACCAACCCAACATCCATGGGAATATGGCCGGTATTAGAGCACCAGCTGTGGAGAATAACAAATTTGAGATCAAGTCAAGTTTGATCAACATGATCCAAGCCAACAAATACCATGGTCTTTCTTTGGAGGATCCCCTAGATTACCTAGATAACTTTGATAAGTTATGTGGAACAATGAAGATCAATGGTATCTCCGAAGACGTTTTCAAACTGAGATTGTTTCCCTTCTCTTCGGGAGACAAAGGACACTTATGGGAAAAAAAGTCTTCCTCAGGGATCTATTCACACATGGGAAGAATGCAAAAGGGTCTTCCTTAACAAATGTTTCTCCACTTCCAGAACTGCTAAGTTGAGAAATGAGATTTCTGGATTTCAACAAAAGAACCTAAATAGTTTTTCTGAGGCATGGAAAAGGTTCAAGAGCTACTTAACACAGTGTCTTCACCATGGTTTCAATAATGAGAGTATACTAAGCACTTGCTACAGAAGAGTTTTGCCTAAGTATCAAAGCATGTTAGACACAACCAGCAATGGTTTCTTCTTGGGAAGAACAGCTCAAGACAACATGGAATTTGTTGGGAACATGCCACAAAGTGATTCAGTGTACAATGATGACTGCGACATGCGAAATTGAGGTGGAGGTGGTGAGGACTCCAACACAAGAGTAGAGCTGAAATATCTACAAGACAAGCTAGACATGCTTCTTCGGGATAGAGCAAAACAAGAAAAGTGAACTTTGTTGGCAAGAAGGGTCAAGAAGAAGCATTGGAGGTTAATGAAGTTGATGATTTGGAAGGACAACAAGAGTTGTGTTTCATTAATGCTAATGGTCAATGGTACAGGAAAGAGTCCTACTTTCCATCCCAAAACCCCTATCAAAACAAACTCCAATACCTAAACAACTACCAGAAAAAACCTCAGTATAACAACCAGCAAAGCGGATACCCACCCAAGAAACCATATCCTCTAGGTTTCCACTCTAAAGGAAATCAATCTACTCAAGCTCAAGGAAGTTCTTCCCAAGCTCAGCCTACAGATACAAGTGTGAAATCTATGTTTAAACAGCTCCTAGAATCTCAGGCAAGAAATTAGAAAACCATTGGAGATGAACCGAAGAGCATCCACAAAAAGATTTGTGGGAGCTACAACGAGCTCAACAACAAGTTCAAGGCTTTGGAGAATCAATTTACTACCATGAGCTCCAACTCTAAAAGGCCTATTGGATCACTACTTGTAAATTCTGAGCAAAATCCTAAGGAGACAATGCACTCAATCACATTGAGAAGTGGTAGAGAGTTACCTTCAAGAGTTCTCCTCAAGGATGATGAGAAAGAAAGTGGGGAGGTGGCCGTCAATCTAGAGGATGGGGTTGTGATTGTTGACGAGAATACCAATGAGGATATCATGGAAAAGATTGTTGAAGCTAAGGGTAAAGGAAAAATTGGTGAAGAGAAGAAAGATTTGAACAAAGATGAAGCTACTACTTCTTCAACACAAGCCACATTCACTCCTCCTCCATATGAGCAACAGCTTCCCTTTCCAGGAAGATTCAAGAACCAACTTTTGCAGAAGTACAAGGCACTCTTTGAGAAGCAAATGAGTGAGGTTCAGGTTATCATGCCCATTATTGATGCTTTCATGTTGATTCCTCAATTTAACAAGTTGTTGAAGGATGCTATAACTCAGAAGAAGAAGGAGATGGAAAGCATGATGGTTCTTACTCATGAGTGTAGTGTCATCATCCAAAGGTTGACAGTTCCAAAGAATCTTGAGGATCCAGGAAGCTTCACTTTACCTTGTGATATTGACCCACTGTCCTTTAGGACATGTCTATGTGACTTGGGGGAAACTGTCACCCTTATTCCCTTATACATTTCGAGGAAGCTCGGCTTTACACATAACAAGAAATGTAGAATCTCTCTAGTGCTGACCGATCGTTGTGTTAAGCTCCCTATAGGTATCCTACAAGATCTACTGGTGGTGGTTTAAAACTGTGGGATACGTACTGATTTTGTGGTACTTGAGATGGATGAAGAGCCCAAAGATCCTTTGATTTTAGGAAGACCATTCTTAGCCACTGTTGGATCTATTTTTAATGTTAGAGATGGCAAGATTGATCTTCATCTTGGAGAGGGGAACACTCTTCACTTTAATGTCAAGGAGGTGATGTAAAAAACCTACAATCCAAGGCCAATCCTTCTACATTGAGGCTATGGATGCTCTATCTGATGAGTTCTTTGAAGAAATGGACTTCAAGGACTCTCTTCAACATGCTCTAACACTTGATAAAGAGGTCCAAATGATTGTGGACAAGGAGAGGATAGAGTATGTGAGGATGCTGAATTCTCACAAGGAATTGAATGGAGTAGAAAACTTCCAAGAGCTGCCTCAATATGTATACAATGTTGCCTCATCCAGCCTACAAGAGGATCTTCAAGAAGCTGATTGGAGTGAGATCAAGGCACCCAAAGAGCTTAAACTCTTCCCCTTGGTGTAAGATATGCCTTTCTTGGTACGAATAACACATACCCTGTCATTGTGAGTAGCCAACTAAGTGAAAATGAATTGTCTATACTTTTAAATGAGCTTAAAAAGTATAGAAAAATAATTGGCTACTCACTTGAAGATATTAATGGGATATCACCCTCCTTGTGCATGCACAACAACCATCTAAAGGATGAATCATTGACTTCTATAGAGTGTCAAAGAAGTTTGAAACCCAACTTGAAAGATGTTGTTAAGAAAGAGATTCTTAAACTCTTGGATGCTGGTGTGATTTACCCTATTTATGATAGTACTTTGGTATCTCATGTGCATTTAGTTCCCAAAAAAGGTGGTATCACTGTCATTAGGAATGATAAAGATGAATTAATACCCACAAGAACAATAACAGGTCATAGAATGTACATTGATTACCGAAAACTTAATGTTGCATCTAGAAAGGACAATTTTCCTTTGCCATTCATTGACCAAATGCTTGAGATAATTGCAAATCATCCATATTATTGTTTTTTTGATGGATACTCAAATTTCTTCCAAATACTCATACATCCCAATGATCAAGAAAATACAACATTCACATGCCCTATGGTACCTTTTCTTATCGAAGGATGCCATTTGGGCTATGTAATGCACCAGCAACTTTCCAAAGATAAATAATGTCTATACTTTCTGATCTTATTGAGGATGTTGTGGAGGTCTTTATGTATGATTTATTTGTGTATCATTTTCTGCGTGTTTGTCTAATTTGTGCTTGGTTTTACAAAGATGTGAGGAGACAAACCTTGGGCTTAATTGGGAAAAGTGCCACTTCATGGTTAAGGAAGGGAGAGAGGCATCGAAGCGGATAAGGTGAAGATAGATGTGATGGGTGGATTAGCTCCACCAAGATCAGTGAAGGACATCAGAAGCTTCTTGGACTATGCCGGGTTCTATAGGAGCTTCATCTAGGACTTTTCGAAGATAATTAGACAATTGACTAAACTGCTATGCAAAGAGGTTGTCTTTAAATTTGGTGAGGAGTGTCTGGAAGATTTCAAGAAGCTAAAGAGTCAACTTATTAGTACTCCCATTGTTTTGCCACCATATTGGGATCTTCCCTTTGAGATTACGTGTGATGCTAGTGATTATGTTGTGGGAGCAGTCTTGGGGCAGAAGAGAGATAAGAAGACCCATGTTATCTTCTATGCAAGTAGGACTCTTGATGATGCTCAGATGAAGTATGCTACAACTGAGAAATAGCTTCTTGCTATAGTGTTTACCTTTGAGAAGTTTAGAAGCTATTTTGTAGGCTCCAAAGTGATTGTCTACACTGATCATGCTGCACTAAGACACCTTTTGGCAAAGAAAGACGCTAAGCCCAGATTGCTGAGGTGAATTCTGTTGTTACAAGAATTTGATCCTGAGATAAAGGACAAACCTGGAGTTAAGAATGGAGTAGCTGATCATTTGTCTCGAATGAAAGTTGACTGTGGGATTCCCATCGATGAAGGTCTACCAGAAGAGCACATTATGGCCATCAGCACGTTTATGAAGCTCTGTGAGACTGAGAAGAAGCTCGAAGAGGTCAAGGCAACGGAAGAGAAGGAACCCTGGTACGCTGATTTGGTGAACTACTTAGCTTGTGGAAAGGAGCCTTTAGGACTTGAGGGCTATTCCAAGACGAAGTTCTACAAGGATGTGAAGAGGTACCGCTGGGATGAACCTTCTCTCTACATACTTTGTAGGGATCACCTCTATAGAAGAGTAGTAGCTGAATATAAGATTGAAGGGATCCTTGCACATTGTCATAGATCATCTTATGGAGGTCCTTTTGCTACCTTCAAGACTGTTGCTAAGGTTCTACAAGCTGGATTTTGGTGGCCACACATGTTCAAGGACACATAAAAATTTGTCTCAGAATGTGATTTATGCCAGAAAAGAGGGAACATTACCAAAAGGAATGAGATGCCTTAAAACCTTATCCTGGAAGTTAAAGTGTTTGATGTATGGGGTATCGATTTCATGTGACCATTCCCATACTCCTATGGGAACACCTATATCCTTGTGGCTGTTGACTATGTATCGAAGTGGGTAGAAGCTATAGGAAGTCCAACCAATGATGAAAAGGTGGTTCTCAAGATGTTCAAGTGCACCATCTTTCCAACATTTGGAGTTCCCAGAGTGGTAATCAGTGATGGAGGCTCCCATTTCATCAACAAACTGTTTGATAATCTTCTCAAGAAGAATGGTGTGAAACACAAGGTTGCAGCTCCACACCATCCTCAGACAAGTGGACAAGTGAAGATTTCCAATAGAGAAATCATATCCATCCTCGAGAAGACAGTTGGAACAACAAGGAAATACTGGTTCATCAAGCTTGGTGATGCATTATGGGCTTATAGGACAGCCTACAAAACTCTTTTGGGAACTACAACTTTCAATCTTGTCTATGGGAAAGCTTTTCACCTACTAGTGGAAATTGAATACAAGGCTTTGTGGGATGTTAAGCTTCTCAATTTTGACATCAAGACAGCCTAAGAAAAAAGGCTGATTCAGGTGAGTGAACTTGATGAGATACGCTTTGATGCCTATGATAGCTCAACCATATACAAAGAAAGAACCAAAGCTTTTCATGATAAGAAGATTTTTTAAGAGAGAGTTCAGTTCTAGAGACCAGGTTTTGCTCTATAAGTCTCGGTTGAAGCTGTTTCCCAGGAAGCTCAAGTCAAGATGGTCAGGCCCTTTCAAGGTTAAGGAAGTGAGGCCATATGGAGCAATAATGTTGTGGAGCAAGGATGGAAGGGATTTCACAGTCAACGGACAAATATTTAAGCTCTACTTGGGGACTACAAGTGAGGAGGAAGGGACCTCGGTTCCACTCTCGGATCCCAACCTTTCTTAGTCCACAAAAAAAGGAAGTCAAGCTAGAGACTTTAAATAATCTCACTTGGGAGGAAATCCCATGTTTTTCCTTATACATATCTTTTTAAACTTTGTTTCTAGGACTTTTTGATTTGTGTTCTTAGCTCTTTCAGGTCGAGTTTATCATTAGGTCCCATCGAGTTGCTAGAACGGGGTCAGTAGGTCACTCCAGTCGCACAAGGACCATTGGGGGTCAGCAGAGCGAGACCAGGTACCTGCTACAGATTTCTCAGTTCGAAGCGGGTAGATGGCGCGAGGAGAAAGACCGCTCACGACTTTCGAGTCTAGAGAATGGTACCAGTGCGAGTAGACACCACAGGTAGAGCCACCCGCTCGCGATACGCTGAACTCGCCTGGAATCCTGTGCGGTTTCATGGCACGGGCAGAGTGGTTCGCTCGACAAAATTGAAGTCACCTGGAAACCGGAGTGGGTATATGGCGTGGGTACGAGAGGCCGCTCGCTGATCCTTTGGCGAAGAATGATTATGGAGCGGTAGGGTGGGGTGACAGATGTTCATCTGAGTAGCAGAGCCTGAGTCAAAGTGGCATGTCGCGATGAGTCCCCAAAAGGTATTCTGACCAGGGAAGGGAGTGACGGTGCAGGCAAGAGTACTATGATCAAAACCATAGATCTCACAGAGCTGCAGAATGGTGATCAGGTACTTGATGCCTCTGATGACAAAGGACAAAATAGCCTCATTCGCCATCTTCACTCTAGGGCGCTTGTAGAGCACCTGAGCCGTGGCGATGCACTGTCGGACCAGGTTAGGGTAGAGAGGATGTGGCCTAGTAGCCATGGTAACCAGTCCCAGCTCCTACACCATCTGCTTGAAGTCTGTTTTGAGCCCCAGCTTCTTTAAGTTGCGTCTCTCGACGAACTTGGTGGGCTGAATAGAAACGCTTTGCCAAGCGTTATAGTAGAGGTTGTCGTAGTCATCCTACTCCTCGTGCACTGGCCTATGGGTGCATTCCCTTGATGCTACAGCCTTTCGAGGGTTAGGGTAGTCCTCGAATGTCATGATCAAACTCTCTTCTTCCTTTGGCTAAGGATCGTGGCATGGAGGAAATTCATCTTTGTCATTCTTTACTACCGTAATTCCTCCTTTCTTTGAAACAACATGAACCGGACCAATTTTGAGGGCAGGTCCTTTCTTTGAAACAACATGAACCGTAATTGCAACTGGATAAGGCATCAAGTTTACACTATAGCCTAAATCGTAGAGGATCTTTGGAATCACTCACTACTAATAGTGCAGTTCAGGAAAAATCTATCGGTATCAGGGAGTTTAACTGGAGTTTTCCTTGAATAACATCGCTCACTTCTTCGGATACCATCATCACGTAGTGTTCTGTTTCATGGAATCCTCGCGATGCCGCATCTTTCATGTATTGTTTAATAGCAGACGAGGTGTGAATGGCATCGCTTAGAGGCATCTCAATGATTACTTTGTAAAACGCTTTCTTGCATATTGCTTTTTCTAGTTTCTTCTTCTTCTTCTTAGCGTTTTTTGGAGGAGAGGGGGGTTTCGGTTGGTAGACATTTGTTCTAACCGGTTCGGCTAGTTTTGGGTCAGAGTGTCGATCGCTTCTTGCTTCAGAGTGTTGATCGACTATAGGTTCGAAACGTCGTTCGCCTCTCGGTAATGAGTGTCGATCGATGTTTCCTACTTTTCTGTTCCTTCCCTTCAGTTTAGTAAAAAATTCCCCAAGGTCATCAGTATGGTCCAGACCTTCTGTTTCGGGAGGGATTTCGGGATATTGCTCGTCAATTTCGAGCGGGATAGGGTGCGAATTTTCTTTTTCATCTGTCGCAATTTTCTCAAATTCATCGATAATTATGTTTTCTTTAACTCCAGGGATGAGTTGTTTACCGCTTCGTAAAGCTATGAAATTGCAATGGCTCCTGGGGTTAGCGTCCATTTAACCAGGTAAGAAGCCGTCCTCTCTCCTGATGGACATAGCGTTGCTCGCTACTTGGTTATCGATCCTCTTAATGTGTTCGCTCAGAGTTTCGAATTTTTCTGTCATCTCCGAGTATATCAGATCTAACTTCTTATTGAGGTCCGTGGCTATTCTACGGTTTTCTGTGAAGACTTGATTCATTTTTCAATATGAACTTCTTTCGTGTCTGTTCACAGTGGTGTCGTAGTTGCTTGCGAAATTGCCAGCGCTTTCCCTAGATCGTTGGTCGTTCAGACTAATTACATCAGAGAACTCAACTCGTTTTTCGAAGTCGGAAGAAACAGCATCGTCCTTACCATAATGTTGATATAAGCTATGTCCATCCGGAAGGGCTGCAACTGATGCCAAAGTCTTTCTAACTCGTATCGAGTGCTTCTCCTCTGCGAACATTGGTGATTCCTTCCCTTCGGTGTCTCTCTTTTTGAAAGCTCTACCTAAATCTATGTTCTCTATCAGCCTTTAACCACTTTCAGGGCTTTTGGGTGCCGAAGTTCCCCTCGCTGGCTGTATCAAGGATGGTTTGATAGTCTAGGTTTAGTCCTCTATAGAAAGTGTTGATGAGTTGGGGTTCTGAGAATCCATGGTGCAATCACGAAAGCTGGTAGCTCTTGAACCTTGTGCAGGCGTTTTTAAAGGATTTGCGGCTACCTTGAATGAATGTGGATATTTCCCTCCTCGCTTCCCAGTATCTCTCCTCGTCAAAGAAGTGATTGATGAAAGCGCTTCTAATATCTCCCCGTCAAGTCAGGGATCCTAGTGGTAGGTGGTTCAGCCACCTCTTGGCGTCATCTTCAAGGGAAAGAGGAAAACGTTTACAGCGATTGAAATCGTCGTTTACCATGTTTTATAGCATTTCAATGTGATCGTTCGAGTGTTCAGTAGGAAAACCACTGAACTAATTTTTTTTTTGTGCCATAACCAGGAAGTCGATATCAAGCTCAGAGCCTCATGTATGGTTATCAGCTAATTGAATTGAAGACCTATTCCAATAGGTCCTGCTGGGGTTTAGGTATTCAAGTATTGGCAATTCATACTTTATCTCACTCTTTGGAGATTTAGTGATTTGATCAGGGATTGCAGCCCCCTGATCATTAATGAGTTTGCTTGCTTCGTTGCTTTTATTGTTCATTGGTTCTATCAAGACTACTTTCTTATTATCAGAATCAGTAAAGACGTAATTACCTGCTTCCGGCTGCTCGGTATCGATCGATGTCAATGGAAGGGTTTCTCGACAGTAGTTGACTAACTTCGATCGATTCTAGATGAGCTCCGTCGATCGATTCTTGTTGTCATGAATCCATATTCTCCTGAAAGTACCTACGTCATGAGGATCAGGGAAAGAATAATTTAGCAAACAGGAAAGTAAAAAGCTAGACAATATTATAAACGAAATCTAATGACAATAAGAAAGAGTCCCCGGAAACGGCGCCAAATTTGATGTGGGTTTTATATCACTCTCAAATTAACCCAATTTCCCACTTTTACTCTCTCATATAAGAGGCTTAGTGTAGTACTTAGGGATCAAATCCACATAGACTCTAGGACTGCACAATAGATTTATTGCTTTCGAATTAAAGCTAGATGAATGATAATAATAAAAGCGATTTCAAGATTGATTTGGTTTGTGAAGATAAAATTAAGGAATTGGACTTATGGGAAATTCTCAGGTAGGATTAGGTAATGCAGACT
This sequence comes from Moricandia moricandioides, assembly GCA_905132885.1. NCBI lineage: Eukaryota > Viridiplantae > Streptophyta > Magnoliopsida > Brassicales > Brassicaceae > Moricandia > Moricandia moricandioides. The sequence continues at coordinate 97,257 of CAJHQQ010000792.1, forward strand.
AATAGAGTGCTAGGGTTTTAGTTAAGTACTGTTCTCGAACTCAAACCTTAGGGTTTAGGAGATCACTCTCACGCATCTCAACCGAGTGTCGATCGATGTCCACAAGGTGGTGTCGATCGACTCTCATTCCAAACAATACTAGTTTTGTGGTTTGATGGGTTCTCTAAACTTCCAATTCAATTCTCATTCGTTACCAGTTATTTAGATTGTTTAAGATAGGTTTAGGGCCATAACCAAGCTCTCTCTTGCGCTATGGAACCCTAACTTCTAAGATTGACATGATCAAATTCAACTTAGCATTAAGAGCAAGTTAAACAACTAACCAAGAAGATTACACTAACAATTCAATAAAACCAACAAGACATTACTACCATTCAAGAATCCTAAATCTAAAAATGAATTACTCAGACATAGCAATAAAGAACATGATTAATGTCTGAATAAATTGCATATAAATAACTGATAAAAATTATAAGTAGTTCACGATCCTCTCTATAATGATGATCAGATCTCTTTCTCCAATAGTTGTAACAAGGTGTTCCAACTCTCAACTCTAAAACTTGTGTGTCACTTAGAAGACAACGCTCTCTTAGGTCTTTTAGGCTTCGGTTAAAACTAAGATAGAATACTCTAATAAATAGTCTAAATTTTGGCTAGGGACTTGTCTTGCGAATGATGGAACTTGTGGGTCAAACTTGTAATTTCTCAAGCCTTCATTAATCTCGCAATCAACTTGGCCGTCGATCGACGCACAGTGTGTGACGTTGACCGATGGTTCACGTATAAACTGGATCTGACTCTGAGTTTCTGGCCGAGCATCCTAAATGCTCCAAAATAGCCCAAAAGCTCCATTTGCTTCCAATGAGTACCTAGACACTTAAATACTCTAAAACAATACCAAATGCATATAAAAGACTCTAAAACACTCTATATATCATGGGTAAAATAGGTAAAATCTATGACATATCACTAGTCACTATATAAGGAGATGCAAATTTGTAGCATAACTAATGAGTTTTAGAGATTAAGAGAACTTAAGTTTTAAGTTGGTTTCTTAAGCATTAATAAAGCGAGTTATTCTTTATACTTAATCTTTTTTTATTCTTAAGTTCAAGTTATATATTTGGTATCAGAGCTTTCTGAAGAGATGGGAGAAATCGTGACAACCACAAACAGATCTAAAGGAGGAGGATCCTCCTCAATACAATGCCCTATGCTCACGACAACTAATCATATGGTTTGGGCAATGTGCATGAAGATAACCCTAAAGGTGTATAAGGTATGGGACACCATAGAAGCTGATTTGATCGAAGGAGACAAGAATGATATGGCTAGTGCGCTTCTCTTTCAATCAATACTTGAGACTCTTATTACAAGTTGGTGAGCTGGACACGACAAATAAGGTTGGGGAAGCCATTAAATCAAAACATGTAGGAGAAGAGAGGGTTAAAGAAGCCCGCCTACAAACTTTAATGAATAAATTTGATTGACTGAAGATGAAAGATAGTGAAACAATTGATGATTTTGGTAAAAAACTATCAGAAATATCGTCAAAGTCAGCTACCTTGGGAGTAAGCATCGAAGAATCGAAGCTGATAAAGAAGTTCCTGTCATGTCTTCCTCAGAAGAAATACATACATATCGTGAACTCTCTTGAGCAAGTTTTATATCTAAATACCACAAGTTTTAAGAAAAACCGTAGGCCGTCTTAAGGCTGATGAAGAACACATCGCTGAAGAGGAAGACGATCCTCAAGAAGATCAAAAGCAACTAATGTACACAAAAATGGAGTCTCAGGAAAATCAATCGAATCGAGGCTACAATGATTTTTGAAATAGAGGATGAGGTGGACGTGGTTCGTGATATAGAGGACGAGGTCGTGGTGTGTACTGAGGAGGCAGATTAAGTTCGAGAGTCATGTGTTACAGGTGTGACAAACATGGACACTACACATCAGATTGTCCAGATTGGCTACTTAAGCTACAAGAAAGCAAAGAAAACAAAAGCGAAACACAAGATGTGGATGAACTTATGGTGCATGAGATTGTTTATCTCAACGAAGATGGAATCGTGCCAAGTAAATGTGATGCTAACACAAGTGGAGAAAATATTTGGGACCCAGATAATGATGCTAGTAATCACATGGCAGGTGATAAATGGTACATTAGGCTTCTCGATGACACTATCACCAGAAAGGTCAATTTTGGTGATGACTCACGGATAGATAGACATCAAAGGAAAAGGGTCTATAGAGTTTATTGATCGGAATGGTAAAGAATGAACGATGACAGAGGTCTACTACATCCCAGAGTTGAAGAGCAATATCATCTCTCTTGGGTAAGCCACAGAGTCGGTTGTGATGCCAGGCTAAAAAGAGAGTACTTAACCATGCACGATCGCAATGGTAAATTGCTTTTTAAAGCACTTAGGTTAAGAAACAGACTCTACAAGATTCGTATGGGTAAGAGGATTTGTTCTTACACTCTACGTCAATGAGAGACAATAACAAATGGCATGCAAGACTGGGACATGTAATCAAGAGACAATAAGGTATATGATTCAACGAGATCTCGGTATAGCTAGGTATACCGCAAGTCAAGTTCGAAGAAGAAGTCAGCATATCATCCATGTTTGGGAAACAACATGTGTTTCCAAAGACAACATTATATCGAGCAATGAATATATCGGAGCTTATACACTAAGATCTATGCGGACATATTACACCCAATACAGCCGCTGGAAACAAGTATATCTTTGTTCTCGTATACGATCACTCATGGTACGTGTGGTCAATACTACTCAAGGAGAAGAGTGATGCATTTAGAAATTTCAAGAATTCAAATATATAGTAGACCGAGACTCAAGAGCAAAGATACAAACCTTTAGACTTGATAGAGGAGGAGAGTTTGTATCACAAGAATTCAATTCATATTATGACGATTCCAGAATCAAGAGACATCCATCAGCTTCATACACTCCGCAACAAAACGGAGTGGTTGAGAGACGTAATAGAACCTTGATGGAGATGACAATCAAGCATCTTGAAAGACATGAGGATTTTCTGAACTTCTTATGGGGAGAGGCGACAAGACATTCTACTTACCTCTTGAACAAAATTGGTAAAAGATCACTCAAGCACGTGACACTGTATGAAGCCTTTCATGTTAAGAAGCCCAATATAGGCCACTTAAGTGTCTTCGGGTGCATCCGATACGAAAAGATCAAAATACCGCATTTGGAGAAGCTTGGCGACATGTCACATGTACTTGTTCATCTAGGTACTAAAATATGTTCAAAGGCATATCAAATGCTTGACCCTAAGACACATAAGATCATGGTAAGGCAAGACATAGTTTTTGACGAAACAAAAGGATGGTACTAGGGTTAAAACTCCAATGAGGAAAATAGAGTGGGAAATTTTAAGATTACACTAGGAGAGTGTTGTAATCATGGCATGCAAGAAGATGATCTGGATACTATCAAGATCACTAAGAAAGAAGAAGATTCTGAGACAAGTGATGAAGGTAACAAAGGAGAACCTATAGCCCAAGCAGAAATCAATGAGATCGATAAAGAGGAAGCAGAGGTAGCTCAAACATTAAGAAGATATCAAAGGCAGGTATTTACAGCAAAATACCTTGATGATTATATGTTACTCCTCTAAGAATAAGAAGGAGAGCTACTTCTTAATCTGATGCATCACGAGCCTAGACACTATCAAGAAGCACATGAAGTAAAAGAATGGATCAAAGCTTGTGAAGAAGAGATACAATCCGTCATGAAGAATGGAACTTGGGAAATTGTGGACCTTCCGCATGGTTTTAAAGCCATCTGTCTAAAGTGGGTATTTAAACTAAAGAGAAAATCGGATGGCAGAATCAACAAGTACAAGGCTAGGCTCGTAGCAAAGGGGTATGTATAGCAACACGGTGTAGACTTCGACGAAGTATTTGCACCAATCGTACATATATAAACAATCCATCTTCCCATCAGTTTAGCGGCTTCACGGGGATGGGAAATTCATCACCTTGATGTTAAGACGGCGTTTCGTCATGGTGAACTGAAAAAAAAAACCATGTATATCATGCAGTTTGAAGGTTTCATAGTCAATGGATAGGAAGAAAAGGTCTACAATTTAAAGAAAGCTCTATAAGGACTTAGGAAAGCGCCTAGAGCTTGGAACAATAAGCTTAATTAGATCCTAAAAGAGTTAAAGTTTAGTAAGTGTTCAAAGGAGCCATCAGTATATAGAAAATAAGTAAACGGAAGCCTTATTATTCTTGCAGTATATGTGGATGACCTGTTCGTTACAGGCACAAGTATTGATGTGATCAACTAGTTTAAGAAGGAGATGTTAAAAATATTTGAGATGAGTGATAGAAAGCTATCATACTATCTCATAATAGAGGTACATCAACATGAAGAAGGTATAACCTTGAATCATAGACAATATGCATTGAGAATTCTAGAAGAAGCAGGGATAAATAATTGTAATTCGTGTCACACACCAATGGAAGCAGGACCGAAACTTTCGAAAGCGTTTAAAGAAGAAGAGATAGATGCTACCTGCTATAGGAAGAATGTTGGTTGTTTGCATTATCTGCTTCATACCCAACCAGACATGTATTATTTCGTCGGGGTCTTGAGCAGGTAAATGCAGATGCCAAGGGAGTCACACAGAGTAGCAATGAAGCAATGTTTAAGGTACTTGCAGGGAACTACATCATATGGCATAACGTTCGCTCGAACTGGTTCCAAACTGATGAAGTTGATAGGATACAATGACAAAAGTCATAACGTTGATCCAGATGACAGAAGAAGTACCACATGACACATATTTTACGTTGGTGAAAGTCGTATAACCTGGTGATAACAAAAGCAGGAAATAATAGTCTTGTATTCGTGTGAGGCAGAGTTCATGGCCGGGACTGAAGCAGCAAGACAAGCCATTTGGGTACAAGATTTGCTCGAGGAGAACATGGGTGGTACGAGTGAGCGAGTGGTCATCAAAATTGATAACCAATCGGCGATTGCTTTGACAGTAAATCCAGTGTTTCATGGTCAAAGTAAAAACATCCACACTCGATATCACTTTATAAGAGAATTTGTTGAGAATGAACATATAGAAGTAGAAAACATTCATGGCCATAAATAAAAAGCATATATTTTGTCGAAGGCATTTGGGAGAATCAAGTTTAAAAAGATGCGAGATCTCATTGGAGTTCAAAATGTGATGACTGAAGATTTCAAGCTTAAGTGGTTATTGCAGTTGTGGTGAGTGAAGATTTCAAAATATAGATATATGTTAGGTTCATTGCGATTAGGAGATATTTAATCAATATATAAGGAGATGCTAAGTTGTAGCATAACTAATGAGTTTTAAAGATTAAGAGAGTTTAAGTTTTGAGTTAATTTCTTAAGCATTAATAAAGAGAGATATTCTTTATACTTAATCTTGTTTGATTCTTAACTTCAAGTTCTATACATGGCACATATGATTCACGAAAATGAATCAAGTCCGAATTTGATCCAAACATCAGTAACATCATCTAATGTCTTACGCTTAAAACATATGTGTGGTAGATGTTTCTTGGGCCTCTACCTCGATCTTTAGTGGTGTGGATGGATGTGACTAGACAACACTAGACATACACAACTAATGGGGCGGAGGAACTAAAGATGAAGAGAATTTGCATTGCATACGGAGATGTCATCGTTATGATGGGCAATGGAAGCATGATGAATCAATCATCATGTCAACAATTTAGGATGGACTGGAAAGATTTGATTGCGACGTTAGGAGATCCTTAGGTACTGCCTGATTTTTTGACAGAGTTGGAGGAAATACGAGCACTAAATAGAAGATTTCAAAATTTAGGATATACTATATTACTCCAGAACAAAATGGAAATACAAATTTCTTAGCTAGATCCGCCCGTTCTTTTCAAAGAAATGTTTATTTTGTTGGTTGTTCTATTCTCGTTTGGATGCCAAACCGCCTAAATTGTGAATAATGTCAAAAAAAAAACTTACTCACTCCGTTTCAAATTAGATGATATTTTGGGAGGTTTATGTTGTTTCAAAATATAAGATGTTTTGAGATTTTAAGTTAACTTTTGAAGTTTTAAGGTTAACTTTAATTTTATTGAAAACTTTTCAACCAATAAAATTTTACAGTTTTTTTATAATTGATTGAATGATTTTAAAATTATATTCTTAAAATAATTTATAGATAAATGTGAACTTTTTAATTTTTATGCATTAAGGTAAAACATCATCTATTAAAAAAAGGAGGGAGTATCATTTAATAAAAAATATAATTTCAAAACCATAAGAATACAAAAATAAATAATTTAACATGACGCGATGAGCTTGCCCTAAAGGGTGAACCACAATTGTCCGCCTCCTTCCTTTGTCATTTACATATTAAATAAATACGGAGAAACCTTTCTTTGCTACAATCTATCATTCATTCATCGGCGCACGCGTTCATCTTCCTCAGGAGGTAATCGTTTTCTTTCTTATACAAAGGTAATTTTCCGTTCCGTCTGATGGTGATATTTCTTTGCGATTAGAATTAACCATTTATTCCCCTGATCGGTTTGTTATCCGAAAAATCTGATAGTATAGATTCTCACGATATCTGTCTGCTCGCATTAATTGATTTGCCCATGGTTGTTGTCAAGAAATTCAGATTGGTTTTAATAATAACTGATTGTTTTTGTTATGTAAGGGGTTGATTTGATTTGGGCAGGTAAATAATACATATGATTTGATTATTCTGTACTTGGTTTTCATGTAGATCTCCAAATTTTTGTTTGTTTTCTGTTGTTATTTATTGATGTTGTTTTCTTCAAAATTTAGGAATTTTCCGATTAGATCTTGCCTTGTGTGAAGTAACTTTATTGCGTTGTTCTTTGAAATTGAAACGTTCATGACTTCAAGTAATTGTTTTGCATAATAATACAAGGAAAGAATAGCTGTGTTTTTGTAACCTCTTTTCTTATGTTTTGAAGGAAGTTGGCAGTGTAAGCTACTGGGGATCTACAGTTCGTCAAAAGTGGAGATTGAAGAATATTTTATGTCTGAACAGGCTTCCATTTTTCAATCATCTATACGGCTTTTAGGAGAGTACTCTCCTATATCTACGAGAAAGTTCACTCGTAAGAGTTTGCATCTTGGAACTACCGAGGCCTTCTTCTTCGACAACACAAGCAATTCCGGCTTTCTGTTTATTCAACCTTTTCAGTTTAGCTTCCTCTTCTGACATTCCCTTTTCTTTGCTGCTGCTTTTCCTCGAATAAAATGGCTTTGCAAAACATTGGTGCTTCCAACCGCGACGATGCCTTCTACAGGTACAAGATGCCGAGGATGATGACCAAGATCGAAGGTAGAGGCAATGGTATCAAGACTAATGTTGTTAACATGATTGATATCGCTAAGGCCTTGGGGAGACCTGCTGCTTACACTACCAAGTATTTTGGTTGTGAGCTTGGCGCACAGTCCAAATTCGATGAGAAGACAGGTACCTCGTTGGTGAATGGAGCTCACGACACTTCCAAACTTGCGGGACTTCTTGAGAATTTCATCAAAAAGTATGTCCAGTGTTATGGATGCGGGAATCCTGAAACCGAAATTATCATCACTAAGACGCAGATGCTCCAGCTGAAATGTGCAGCTTGCGGGTTTATTTCCGATGTCGATATGAGGGACAAACTTACAGCGTTTATTCTGAAGCATCCTCCAGAGCAAAAGAAGTCTCTAAAAGATAAGAAGTCTATGAGGCGAGCTGAGAAAGAAAGGCTGAAGGAAGGTGAAGCGGCTGATGAGGAGATGAAGAAACTCAAGAAGGACGCTGCTACTAAGAAGAAAGCTACAATTTGTTCGAAAGAGAAAGTTTTGAAGAAGAAAGATCATTCCCCACCTCCGAGCCAGTCTGATGAAAATGAGCAAGCAGACAGCGAAAATGATGACGATGATGTCCAATGGCAAACAGATACATCCCGGGAGGCTGCTGAAAAACGGATGAAAGAACAGCTCAGCGCTGCAACAGCAGATATGGTGATGCTGACTACTAATGAAGAGAAAAAGCCAGCAATTGTGGAGAAGATGTCATCAGAAATTTCGTCATTAGAACTGCATGAGATTGGCAATGGCAAGATCCCTGAAAATGCTCATGAGAAGCTTGTGGGTGATATAAAACTGCTTCTGAGTAACGGTTCAACTCCTTCCCAACTCAAAACCGCGGTAGCGTCAAACTCGGCTACTCCTCAGGAGAATATGGACGCCTTGTTCTTTGCTCTTTTTGGTGGCCAAGGAACGGGATTTGCTAAACAAGTGCTCAAAAAGAAGAAATATCTGGTGATGATGATGATGATGCAAGAAGGTGCTGGTGCTCCTCAGCAGATGGTTTTGCTCAACGCTATAGAATCTTTCTGCATGAAGGCTAACGCAGAGGCTGCCAAAGAAGTTGCTCTTGTTATCAAATGTCTTTATGATGAAGATCTGTTGGAGGAAGATGTGATTTTCGGATGGTACAAAAAAGGCATCAAAAGCTCCCCCTTGATGAAGAACGTGACTCCTTTCATAGAGTGGCTCGAGAATGCTGAGTCCGAGTCTGAAAAAGAGTGATACTCATTCCTTCTACCAAAGTGTGGTTTAAATTTGGGTTTGTGTCTGTATGTCTGGTTAAGTGAGTCTTGAATAAGGTAAAAGGACAGTCTCTTAACTTTCTTTACCTAAACATAGGTCTCTCTCGTTCAAAAGAAAAAACATTGGTCTCTGTGTTGTTTGGTCTCTTTATGTGTCTCGCCATTCTGTTTGAGTTTCGGACGGTTTGTTTGTTTGTTTTATTTCTTGGTACTTGTATTGTACTCATTTAGGCGTATGTTATATTATCTGGTTGAGTGACTATTTTTTCTTGCAAGCTACCGTGAAAGCATTAAGTTTTGGGAATATCGAATGGTATCTCATGGGTTAAACCAATGTTCAACCCTTCGTGGAAGTTTCTCTGGGATTTATGAGGCATAGGAGTTTAAAAAACATTGTTTTACTAGGTGTAATTTTTTCTTTTGCGAATTCGTGGATACAAATACTTATCAAATTCATGAATTCAAATATTTCTAAAATTTTAAATGTTATAATAATTCTATATTATTTGGAAGTTATAATTTTTATTTTTGAAAATGGGAATTTATTTTTTCAGATATTTTTAAAATAAAAAGATTTAATATATTTAATATACCTATAATTTTAAAAGTATAAGTATAAATTTTTAGTATTTTATTAAATTTTTATCACTATAGTTAATGTATACTCTAATTATTTTTTACATTTTTATCAAATCTATATTTTATGTACTGTTGAAAATTTTGTTTTTAAATATCAATGAATTAATATTATATGACATTCACATATCCTTATAATATTTTCTAAGGATAATAGTACTTGTTTACAAAACAAAAATATTTTTAAAACTAATAATATGTCTCTGTTAATGATTGCTGAAATCATAAAACAATTTTTTCTAGGCTAAATATGGAGTCATTGAACATATGGTCTATTGGACACCAAATATGGAAAATTTTGAAATAAATAACTCAATAATTTTAGCTAGTGCTGAAGTCGGAAACTTTATGAAAATAATTAGTTTGAAATAACTCGGATAAATTGAAAAAAATAGATACATCATATATGTAATTGATATAATTTGTAAGTTAAGTATACATGATTATTTTCAAAATCTAACTTTAGAAACATTTTAAATAAATATATAGTTGATTAACATTCTCGTCAATAAGAATGAGATTTCTTTTGAACTTTCTAGTCGATATATATATATTGTTCAATTGGTTTATAGATCAAATATTTCTCTCTAAACTTATTCATTAAAATCCAACAAACATAAATTCATGAAAAAGATAAATCCGTGCTTGCATATGTAAAATTTAAATCACAACATCAGTCATATATATATAATTGATGATGTGGTTTGTAAGTTTACATGAAAATTTTCAAATCTAACATTATAAACAAATATATGACTCCCTGACATTCTCGTTCAGTAAGAATGAATATGTTTTTGAACATTCTTGTTATATATATATATAGTTCAATTGTTTTGTAGGTCAAGTCTTCTTATCTAAATTTCTCATTGTAAAATCCCAAACATGAATTAAAATAAAAAATAAATTAACACTTGCATTTAAAGTTTAAATCACAAAAAGTTATTAAGAAAAGCCCTACTACATATATGTAGATTTTAATTAATTTAATGAATTATTGGTAATATTTTTTTAGGTAAGATCCAATTCATATTATTTATACATTAATACACATTTATTGTAATAGTGTTAACATGATAATAAGAAGTGTCATATTATATAGAAAGTTATGTTAGTTTTAAATAAGAAAAAGATTCCACAAAACGTATATTTTATCTCTTTGATAATAGTTTTCATTAAAAAAAGAAATTATATGAATTTTTTATTTTATTTTGTACGGTAATGTGATACCAAAATTTTCAACTAGACAATTTTGATTGTATTTTTTAATAAAAATCTTAGTAATTTTTTAAAAAAATTGAAGTAAGATAAATATGTATCTGATTGTATATTATACGATAAAAAAATCTTGAAAATTATTAAATTTTGACGTTTTTTTTAAATCATATTATATGACTTTAAATTCTAATTCAAAAGATGTAAAATATTCCAAATCTTCTTTTTAACTCGGATGTTTCGAGTTAAGTTTTTATTATTAGATATGTTTTACGATAAATTTATCATAAATTCAGGGATAAATTTTTGTGCATAATATTGTTTGGCAACTGATATAAGTTGGTTTATGATTATTTTCCTTTCTTAGAATCAAATTAAATAAATAAAAAGTAAAAACTATTGACTATTCAAATTATAACAATTAATCCAACAACTCACATATGAATGACATGTGTACATAATTAAATTAAGTTATTTCTAAATTTTTTTATATATATAAGAGGATTCTATATAGTTTATATTTATATACAATAATTTATTTTAAAAGTTCACGAAAAAAATTATTTTGATGAATTAGTAAAATTAGATATACAAAACAAAAACAAAAACAAAATTAGATAATTTATAAATTTTACTAAAATTATTTCTTAATTTAATATATTTAGACTAATAAAAATAGTTTAAACCAATTTGAATTGTGTAAATTGGTTTTACGAAAATCGTTTTCACTAAGATCAATTTTGTTGGAGATAAACATGAAGTTAACTTGGGTCTCAAGTCATTCCAATCCTAGTTGAGTTAAGATTGGGATAGTTTCCTAAGGAGTTTTAGGAAATATAATCTCTATATAGAGAGTTACAAGAGTGTTGCATACCTTTGAGAGTTTAGAGAGATTGAGTTTGAAGAAACTTAAGGTTTTTGAGTGTTTCCTTAAGAGAGATAAATAAAGAAGAGTTCATTTACTTATGTTCTTATACAAGGCTTTATTTGGTATCAGAGCATAACCGATCATGGGAGATATAACCACCCTAACAAACAAGACTAAAGGAGGAGGGCCGTCCTCGATCACGTGTCTGATGTTAAGTGCGACGAACTATATTGTGTGGTCTATACGAATGAAAAATCTTCTGCAAATCCACAAGGTATGAGATGTCGTCAAAGAAGAAGCAAGCAACGACATGGGGAATAACAACATGGCAATTGGACTCTTGTTTCAGGCAATACCTGAAGCCCTAATTCTACAAGTCGGCGAGCTAGAGACTGCGAAAAAGGTTTGGGATGCAATTAAAGTGCGTCATCTTGGTGGTGATAGAGTAAGAGAAGCAAGATTACAAACTCTTAACGCAGAGTTCAATCGCCTAAAGAAGAAAGACAACGAGAGTATTGATGACTTTGTTGGGAAGCTATCTGAGATATCATCGAAGTCAGCCGCTCTTGGAGAAAATATGGATGAGACCAAGATCGTGAAGAAATTATTGAAGTGTCTACCCAGGAAGAAGTTCATTCATATGGTTGCATCACTCAAAAAAATGCTTGACCTCAAGACGACCAGCTTTGAGGATATTGTTGGGAGATTAAAAGCTTATGAAGAGCGCATATGTGACGAAGAAAAAGAAACACAAGATAATCAACAGAGCAAATTGATGTATGTAAATACAAAGTCTCAATCTAACAGAGAATATTACAATGATTACAGAGGAAGGGGTCGGGGAGGACGAGGCTACTTCAGAGGAAGAGGACGCGGCCGTTCGTATTGGGACAGTAGGGACGCATCAAGAGTTACGTGCTTCAGATGTGATAAGGTTGTTCACTTCGCTGCAACTTGTCCGAATAAAATGCTTGAGCAGACCGAAGCACAAGAGACCAAAGAAGATAACACACAAGAAGCGGATAACCTGATGATGCATGAAGTATTCTACCTCAATGAGAGAAACGTGAAACCTGCTGAGTTTGAGTCAAGCATGGATGGAGATAAAATCTGGTATTTTGACAATGGTGCCAGAAACCATATGACCGGAAACAAGGGCTATTTAAGAACATTGACGAAAGTATCAGTGGAAAGGTTAGGTTTGGTAATGACTCGAGGATTGATATAAAGGGCAAGGGATCCATATTATTCATAAGCCAATCCGGTGATAAAAAACTCTTGGCCGATGTATACTTCTTGCCCCGCTTAAATAGTAATATCATTAGCCTCGGTCAGGCTACGGAAGCTGGACGCTACGTAAGAATGAGAGCAGATTATCTTACACTACATGATAAATATGGCAAATTGTTTGTGAAAGCCAACAAATCAAAGAATCGTCTTTACAAGGTTTTTATGGAGATAAGAGATACAAAGTGTTTGCAATGTGAGATACAAAGTGACTCTGCAAGGTGGCATGCGAGGTTATGTCATATTGGAGTTGATTCGATGAAACTAATGATGCAGAAGGAATTGTTCTTGGCATACCTAAGATCGAAGTGGATAATGAGAAGTGTGAATCATGCTTGCTTGGTAAGCAAACTAGACAACCCTTCCCGCAGGCAACCGGTTTTCGAGAAGCATGACCACTAGAGCTTATACATGGCGACCTTTGTGGCCCAATCACACCTGCCACTGCAGCCAGAAACAAATACATATATGTTCTTGTGGACGACCATTCCCGTTATATCCTGCTGAAAGACAAAGGAGATGCATTTCAGAAGTTCTAAAACTTCAAGACAATGGTCGAACAAGAAACCAAGACAAGCATTAAGACACTAAGGACTGATAGGGGTGGTGAGTTCACATCCATTGAGTTCCAAAAGTTTTGTGAAGGGTCAGGAATTCAACGGAACCTAACAGCCCCATACACACCACAACAAAATGGAGTTGTCGAGAGACGCAACAGAACCTTATTGGAGATGACAAGGAGTATCCTAAAGCATATTAATATACCTAACTACCTTTGGGGGAAGCCATACCACATGCCACATACCTAATAAACAGGGTAGCAACGAGAAGCTTGAACGCTCAAACTCCATACGAGGTATTTAAAGGGAAGAAACAAAGTGTCAAGTATATTAGAGTCTTTGGATGCATTGAGTACGCAAAGGTCGAAGCACCAAACTTGAGAAAACTTTTCGACCGATCAAGGACACTAGTACACCTCAGAATAGAATCTGGTTCCAAAGCTTATAGAATGCTTGATCCAACCAGCAGGAAGGTAGTAGTGAGGAGCGATGTGGTGTTTGATGAACACAAAACATGGAAGTGGAATAACACAAGCGAGGAAGAAGAGGAACCAGGGAGGTTCAAGATCACATTCGTAGCCTTTGGTAACCAACGCATATACGACGAGGTCAGTGAAAAAGAAACAGAGGCACGACACGGTGTTGAAGAAGTTGATGTCACTAGTGCACCGTCCGAATAATAAGACGCTCCCCGCGAAGAGGTAAATCTGAGAAGATCAACGAGGGTGTCCAAGAGGCCAAGCTACATGAATGACTACATATGTCTAGCAGAAGCTGAAGGGGAGAGACTGTTGTTGCTCATTAACGAAGAGTCTTGGGATTTTAGTGAAGCAATGGAAGAAATGGTATGGAGAGATGCGTGTGAAGACAAGATATCCTCTATCATCAAGAATGATACGTGGGATCTAGTAGAGTTACCTGAAGGAGCCAAACTAATAGGTCTCAAGTGGATCTTAATAATCAAGCGTAACTCGGATGGAAGCATAAACAAATACAAATCGAGGCTAGTGTCAAAGGGATACGTACAGAAGCATGGTATAGACTTTGAGGAAGTTTTTGCACCAGTGGCACGTATTGAAACCGTGAGATTTATAATTGGGACCACAGCTTGCAATTGTTGGGAAGTACATCACTTAGATGTTAACACCGTGTTCCTCCATGGAGATATAAAGGAAGAGGTATATGTGGCACAGCCAGAGGGCTTTGTAGTCATCGGAAGCGAGAATAATGTATACAAACTAAAGAATGCGTTATATGGATTGAGACAAGCCCCAAGAGCTTGGAATGAGGAACTAAACAAGACTCTTGAGAAACTAAAGTTGAGAAGGTGCTTAAAGGAACCTTCTCTTTATCGGAAACAAACTCCTTCTGGCGATCTCCTATTAGTTGCAATATATGTGGATGATCTTCTTGTAAATGGGTCAAGCAAAGCAATGATCAGCGAGTTCAAAAAGGAGATTTCCATAATATTTGAGATGAGTGACCTTGGGTTACTAATGTATTATCTTGGAATCGAGGTCTTGCAGAGTGAAGATGGGATAACTCTAAGTCAAAGCAGATACGCAGAAAGAATTCTTGAAGAAACGGGCATGGACGACTGCAATGCGGTTCAAGTTTTGATGGATGTAGGTCTTGCTTTGTCAAGAGCGCCCGAAGAACAGGAAGTTGACAAAAAGGAGTTTAGGAGGAATATAGGATGCTTACGATATATTCTCGCGTTTAGTGTTGGCTTGTTGAGTCGTTACATGCACGAGCCAAAGACGTCACATGCTGCTGCGCTGAAACAAATACTAAGATACTTGAAGGGTACTATGTCACTTGGTCTGAGTTTTGAGCGATCAAACAAGATGGAGCTGATTGGGTTCAGCGACAATAGCCATAATATTGATAAAGACGACGGAAGGAGCACTACGGGACATGTTTTCTACTTGAATACATGTCCTATTACCTGGTGCACACTGAATCCTGTGAAGCCGAGTTCATGGATGAAAATTTTCGTTAATATGGCTGCAAGAACTCTTGGAAGAAATAAATGAGCAGACGTGCAAGAAAATGAAGATATGTATCGATAACAAGTCAGAAATAGCTCTAATAAAGAACCATATTTTCGATGGATGCAACAAACACATTCACAAGCGATATCACTTCATAAGGGAATACGTCGAAAATGAGCAAGTGGAGGTACAACATGTACCGGGAATGGAGCAAAGAGCATACATTTTAACAAAGGCACTTGGGAGAATAAAATTCAAGGAGATGAGAGAGTTAGTTGAATTTCAAGACATAGTTAACTTCAAGTTTAAGAGGGAGAATGTTGAAAATAAACATGAAGTTAACTTGGGTCTCAAGTCATGCCAATCCCAGTTGAGTTAAGATTAGGATAGTTTCCTAAAGAGTTTTAGGAAACATAATCTCTATATAAAGAGTTACAAGAGTGTTGCATACTTTTGAGAGGTTAGAGAGATTGAGTTTGATGAAGCTTAAGGTTTTTGAGTATTTCCTTAAGAGAGATAAATAAAGAAGACTTTCTTTACTTGTGTTCTTATACAATCTTTGAGACTTTAAATTTACCGACTAGGCACGAGTTAGGCATCATCTACACCAATTTTAGAATCATGGGTTAATCTATGAACGGACAAAGAGTTGAAATGACTTAAAATATTTTCTTACACGTACCTCCAGCTTTGCGCATCTTCTTTGTTTGGAATCTCCAATAATCCGAGCTTTATATGCTGGATATAGGTGTTCTTATTTAAAAAGAAAAGGTGAAAAAGGAGGAAGAAAAAATGATACAAAAAAATTGGAGCAGTTTCGATCTGATTTATCGAGGTCGAGTCCAAACTAATTACCCATTCTCGATTATTTTCTTATTTAAAAAGAACAGACCGTGAGATGTTTTAAGTGTGTGGGATACCATATTGAGCAATAATATTCACCAAATGACCATAATAAAGTGAAATTCCGATGTGACTATTTTTCATAGAAGTAGACCAAATGCTCCTTCTCCGCACGTGGTGTGCACCTTGAGTGATTTACAAAATTATACTATACTATATTAATTAAAAATACTATAGAACAGTTGATTATGGTTGGTACACGAGGTTGAAAAAAATAATAAACAGTGGAAGAGATAAGAAAACAATGCAATGGTGATGTAGAAAATGATGATAGCAATAATGAAACAACCGTAATAGTTATGGGTAGGATAACAACAAACACCATAGATATTGTATTACAATATAATATATAGGTCTAAAATAGAATAGTTAAAAGCAGTAAATTATTCAACTTTTCCAGTGCTTGAAGAAAAAGTGGCGATTGGTGAGATTCGAATGCTTCATGTTTCCTATGCACAACAATTTGCCGTTCTTTTTACCAAAGGTCTTCCTTCCACTATGTTTTTGTACTTTCAGAACAGTCTCAGCGTTCGTGCCTCGGCCTTTTCGACTGAGAGAAAATGTTAGATATGATACGATAAGTATTGTTAAGTATAGATAAATATATACATATCTGATTTGTGTATCTCCGATCCAATAGATAAGGATTAATCTCGTGTATACATACATATGCAATAAATACATAACTCTCTATGGAGACATACCTTCTAACAATTCAAATTATAGCCTTGTTATGGTTATGAAGTGAATTACAATTTTCCATGTTTTAATATAGGAATGTTTTTTCTAAAAATTATTAGAACACTTGTAATAGAGTTCATTTTTTTTATAAATATTATTTTTTTCAAAATAAAAAGTCTATTTTGGTCATTTTTTAAGGTCTATTTTGTGACAAAAATTTTTAAAAAGTCTATTTGAGAAATTTTCCTTAGATTATATTTTAGCGAGTTTAATAATTATATTTGTGATATTCATTTAACAAAAGTGTTTATCGAAAGTTCATTATTTGTTATTCAAAAGTAATATTCAAACACCGAAAAACATTCTTTGCATTATTAAGATTACACATGGTAGATTGTGTTCGATGATGACATGTTTAAGCTGATATGTTTATGTGAAAACATATAATTGATCTCAAATTGAAGTGGCATGATGAGAAATGTTAAGGAAACATATTAAAAACGAAACTAATTAAAGAAATCACATGATTAAATAAATAAGATTAAATTAAGAAATTATATTTTGACTTCGGATCATAATTTAGATTCTGATAGTGATTAAGCTTCAGCCAATATGTTGCCTTCTGCCTCTGGCTTGGGCTGAGCGGACCTTCATTGCCACGTGGCTTCTGGCTATATGTGACCGGCGAGTCATGTGGCGACGAGACATATATGTTGGTAATAGGCAGTGGATGTTGGCCTCGAGCCGTGTATCTTGGCTTTGTGCTTTATTTGACTTCGGGATCCAAAACCTATATATATATGGTTCAATAACCGAAATTGGGTAGAAATGACTAAGGAAAAGAAAATGTTAGTTAATTAATAAAAAGGTTAATGTAAGTATGTAAACAGAAGGATATGTTGCTAGTATGAATTCTATGTTAATCGCCCACGTAGAACGCATCATGAACGCATAAGTGGGCGATTGTTAGCGTTCTCACGAGTAAGTTTCAAGCTCATGCCTGATTTTATGATGTAAGTGAGAAGTAGTTTTGTAGAGCGGAGCACATAACTATAAAAACTATCATGTCTTAAGTGTTATGAACTTTAGGAACTTTATTGGCAAACTTAAATAATAATTTTTTTTATTTTTTGTCTTACAAAAGTCTAATACGGACCAAAGATGAACGTAAATTTCTTTTTCAAAACAAAAAATCATTACATATGAGAAAAAGATAAAAATATTTATGGTTTTTTTTTTTGCTATAAAAGCATATAAACAGAAACCATAAAGTATATAAACTGGACTAAACCAAGTTAGATACATTTTTATTAAGTTAGCCAATTTAAAAGCAAATACAAAAAAATCCCAAAAGAATAGAAACCATATCGAAATCTAAATTAAGCATCCCTAATTCTAAGTGGACTGATCTTAATCTGGGAAGGCATTTGAAAAAAAAACTTTACATAAAAACTCTATAAATTAATATTGTTATGACTATGGGATTTTATTAATTTCTTGATTTATTAATTTACAAAACATTTTCTTTTATAGATTTTACTATTTTAAGATATGTTTTCTAACATAAAAAAATATTTGATAATTAGTTTTTTGAAATTCGACATTGATATATTATGGATTTTACCATTTTTCACCAACATTGTGTGCTTTTTAGAGTCTATTATATATGTTTGGAGTCCATTTTAGAATGTTTTCAGGTCCATGTATGTTTTGAAGCAATGTGGAGATTATAGAGCACTTTGTAGCTTAATGATCAGGAAACTCGTAGATGCTGAAGAAATCAGAAGTCAGAGTTAAGATTCAGGAAGAGTGTCGGTCGAAACTACCTCGTTGGTGTCGTTCGACACCCGCGGGAGTAAACGGGTCGACTTAAAGTCAAGACAGAGTCAAGCCCAGAAGATCCACATGATTACAAGACTTCTCCTAGTCGACTATATACCTAGTATTTAGGTGTTTTCCATTGTTAAGGCAACACACCACCCCCAAACTATTCCACCATTATTAAAAACTTTTTAGTTATTTGTTTTGTAGAGAACATCAAGGTTCCTTCAGATATTTCTATTGGAACTCTATTGTATTTTACCTCATTCTATTTATTTTGTTTATGCATTTTATTCAGATTATTGTGAGGCTTTGCTTAATTATGTCTAGGTAGCTTGTCTTGTTAGGTTTAGGGGTTTATTAGGGTTTATATGAATTACTAAGATATAGAACTGCTAGGGTGAATCTATTAAGGATCCTTCATCTGAACTTGACTTACTACTTGTGTTCTATAGCGAACTAGAACCTTGAATTTAGGTTACAAACAACTACGACAATAGGTTAATTACCTGGCATTAATCCTGCTGAACTAGGTTGTTAGATACTTGCAAGAGATGGTCTATATTAATTTAGTAAACATATAAATTAGAACATTAATGTTTACCTAAGGTGTCATCGATCGACACTTCTTCTATAGTATCGATCGACGCTCGCCCCTTATTCCCATACAACAGCTGAGCTTAGGGATAATCTTTCAGGTCTTATTGTGAATCTCCCTTTCGTATTCATTCGACCTGAGGCGTTCCTCTCAATCATACAAAAAAGAAGAACAAAGACTTAGTCATCTAATTTGACTCACTGCAAGAGCAAAATATTTTACTATTGCATTCAAGTTCTACGATGTTTCACCATACACCCTTAGCATCTATACACCATAATCTTATTGCATGAAACCATAAGTCTAGCTATTTTATCATATCGTTTACAACCAATTGGTTACTTGTTCTCTAATATTTACTGATTTAATATTAATTACCTAGCTTAATCTTAATATTTCTAGTATATTGTGTGCCCATACTCCCCGTGCATTCAATCCTTAAATACTACAACTGAACTTCTTATTTGAGAGAGAAAATTGCTCTAAGTTAATTTGAGTGATATCAAATTTGGTGCCATTTTCAGGGAGCATTGGAATCACCATTAGGCTTGATTAATAAGTTTTGTCTAGATTACTTTCTGTTTTAGTTACTTACAATTTTTTTTTTGTTTCCCTTGTCTTTTAGGTGCAAGCCCAACAGTACTCGAAGCAACATGGAAAAACATCTGTTTTGTCAGACCCTGCACATTTAGATCGTACGATCAACAAAGAGAAGGGCACAACATCGATCAGCACCAACACTTCTCGGTCTATTGATACTACTTGTGAGCGAGACTCGATCGAAACATCTTCGTAGATCGACACCAACCCGCAAGCAAGAAATATGGTCACAACTCTTGTGCTAACGAGGGATGAGAATGGAAACCTGCATGACTCCGCGGGTCATCTATGTTATGCAGAAGGTCAGAGACTTGATGATTAGGGGGATGTAATCCCTGATTATGAAGCAGCTGATCTAGAAGCTGCTAATGCTGAGGTGCTGGAACAAATGCTAAGGCTGTAGCTGATGAGAAGGTCCAGGCTGCTTGAACCAGAACGTTGGCTGATTACAACCGTTGAGATCAATACTACACCAACATATATGCAATTTATCCTCTTACTTTCCATAGGCATGATTTCGAGCTGAAGTCTACTTACTTTACACTTGCATGACATACAACTTATCATGGTCCCCCACATGAGCATCCAATGGACCATCTTGAGAGGTCCAAGGTTGTATCTGCTATTAAAGCCAATTGAGTCCCTGAGGACCACCTTCTCTGTAAGATATTTAAATACTCACTTATTGGAGATGCTTTGTATTGGCTTAAGTAGCTACCACTAGGATCTCTTACATCCTGAGCTAACATCAAAAGCGCCTTCTTGCGTAATTTATTTGATGTTGCACGATCTTAAAACAAAATTGCTATATTCACAAAACATCCTATATATAAACACCGCTTAGAAACCGAGACCGTCTCGATGTGTCGTTGCCCCTTGGCGACAAGACACTCTCCAAATCTTGTCGCTAGTGGGCAACATGAGTGTATCTAAGTCTCATTGCCCGTTGGCTATGAGACACACTCCACGTCTCTTCGCCCACGGGCTACGAGACCGTCTCCAAGTCTCGTAACCCATGGGCAACAAGACACTCACCACGTCTCATGGCTTGTGTGAAACAAGACCACAACCTCCTCCTCTTCCTCTTATTTGAGTCTTCATAAAACTGATCCTTATTTCATCTCGATCGGAGTTTCCGTTGAAGTTTTGCGATAAAAATGCAAAATACTTGTTTTCTCATAAAACTTCAAATCAATCATTTAATATCGTAACAACTAACTCAACGGCATTGTTATCTTGACTATACGATCGTATAGAAACCAACATCGTATGGAAGGAGATTTCTCTGAAAGAAATCATAAAAGCATTTAAATCGAAAGTTGGCCCGAAAAGGTTTAAATCGCGGTAAAAGCCCACTAATATAGCCTATTTATTACCAGTTTCAGGCCATGTTATATGATCTATTTAGGGTCTATTATGTGTGTCTAGGCTATTTCTTAAGGTCTTACTGCTCCAGGCTAGTTTTCGAGATATGTGGAGATATTTGGAGCTTTTGGAGCATTTAGAGGAGAATAACCCGTAGCTGATCCTTGATAGAGTCGAAGTACAAAACTTCCATCGTTCGACGGCCCTACCTTGGCGTCGACCGATGTTACATGACAAGGATCGATCGATGTTGCACATCTGACATCGATCGATGACCAATTCGCAAACAGCCAAAATATTACAAGAATACCCCTGGACGAGTATTGACCAAGATTTTAGAGTTTTATATTTATACTGTATGTACTATAGAGAAAGAAAGGAGGTCAGTCAGAAAAGTTAGAAGACCTAAAAGAGAGTGTTAGTTGGAATATATTTCTACATCTATTGGAGAGAAATATCTGATCATCATTATAGAGAAGATCTTGAACTCCTTATCTTTTTACTCAGTTTATTCTATGCAATTTATTCAGAGTTTATTCATGTTCTTTATTGCTATGTATGAGTATTTCTCTATTAGATTTAGGGTTATTCAATGGTATTAATGTTGTTGATTTTATAGAAATTGTTAGGGTAATCTTCTTGGTTCTTTGTTTAAGTTGCTCTTAATGCTAAGTTGAATTTGATCACCTCAATCTTAGAAATTAGGGTTCTATAGTGCAAGTGAGAGCTTGGTTATAACCCGGAATCTATCTTAAACAATCTAAATAACTAGCAAAAAACGAGAGTTGAATTAGAAGTTTAGAGAATCTTTTAAACAGCAAAACCAGTACTGTTTAGAATGAGCATCGATCGACGTCATCTTATTGCCATCGATCGACGCTCAGCCGAGATGCGCGAGAGCGATCTCCTAAACCCTAAGGTTTAAATTCAGAATGATACTTAATAAAACCCTAGCAATCTATTAGTCTGCATTATCTAAATCTACCTGAGAATTTTTCCAAAGTCTAATCTCTTAATTTAATCCTCACAAACCAAATCAATCTTAAAATCACTTTTATTGTTATTGTTATAATTCATCTAGCTTTAATTTGAAAACAATAAGTCTATTGTGTAATCCTACAGTTTTTGTGGATTCGATCCCTAAGTACTACACTGAACCTCTTAATTGAGAGAGTAAGTGGGAATATAGGGTTACTTTGAAAGTGAGAAAAATAAAATAAACCCCACATCAAATTTGGAGCCGTTTCCAGGGACTTTTTCTGATTGCCATTAGATTTCGTTTAGAATATTGTGAAGATTTTTACTTTACTTTTTGCTAAATTTTTCTATCCCTAAACCTTATGATACATGTACTTAAAGGAGAGAATCTAGATGCTGGACAACAACCATCGATCGACGGAGCTTATCTGGAATCGATCGATGTTAGTCCATTGCTGTCGGGCGACACTCTTCCATTTCCGTCCATTGATACCGATCAGACGGAAGCAGGTAAATACGCCCTAACTGATTCTGATAATAAGAAAGTAGTCTTGATAGAACCAATGAACAATAAAAGCAACAAAGAAATCCAACTAATTAATTATCAGGGAGCCGCAATCCCCAATCACATAACTAAACCTCTAAAGAATGAATTGCCAATGCTTGAATACCTAAATCCCAACACAACCTATTCCAATAGGTCCGCGATTCGATTTATCCGATAACCATTGTGGAAGCTCTTACGTTGAAATCGACTTCCTAATTATGGCGCACAATAATCAGTTCAGTGGTTTTCCCAGTGAACACCCAAACGATAACATCAAAGTGCTAAAAGACATAGTGAACGACGATTTCAATCGCTGCAAAATTCTTCCTTTCTCCCTAGAAGGTGATGCCAGGAGGTGGCTTAACCTGCTACCACCAGGATCCCTGACTTGTTGGGCAGATATTAGAAGCGCCTTCATCAACCACGTCTTTGACGAGGAAAGATACTGGGAAGCAAGAAGGGAAATATCCACTTTAGTTCAAGGTAGCCACGAATCTTTTAAGAAAACTAGGAAGAGGTTCAAAAGCTATCAACTTTCGTGCCCTCACCATGGATTCTTAGAACCTGAACTCATCAACACTTTCTATAGAGGACTAAACCTAGATATCAAACCATCCTAGATACAGCCAGCGAGGAGAACTTCGGCACCCGAAGCCCTGCAAGCGCTAAAAGGCTGATAGAAAGCATAGCTTTAGGTAGAGCTTTAGAAAAAGAGACACTGAAAGGAAGGAACCACCATTGTTCGCAGAGAAGGAACACTCGATCCGAGTTAGAAAAACTCTGGCATCAGTTACAGCCCTTCTGCACGGAAATAACTTATCTCAACATTATGGTGAGGATGATTTTGCCCCTTCCAACTTCGACAAACGAGTTGAGTTCTCTGATGTGTTGAACCTAAACGATAAACGTTTTGGGGAAAGCGCTGGAAATTCCACAAGCGAATACGACACCACTATGAACATATACGAAAGAAGTTCAAAGTCGAAATGAACCAAGTGTACACTAGAAACAGTAGAATAGCTGCCGACCCACTGAAAATTTAGACATGATATACAAAGAGATGACAGAAAAATTTGACACTATGAGCGAACATATTAAGAGAATCAACAACCAAGTGGCGAGCAAAGCTATGTCCGTCATGAGAGAGGACGGATTCTTACCTGGTAAAAGGGATGCCAACCCCATGAGCCATTGCAATGTCGTAGCTTTACGAAGCGTTCGACAACTAACCCCTGGCGTTAAAGAAAGAATCACCATCGATGAATTCCAGAAAATCTCGACTAATGAAAAAGAAAAATCGCATCCCATTCCGCTCGAAATTTACGAGAAAGACCCCAAATCCTTCCTGAAACTGAAGCATTAAGCCAAAAAGACGACCTTGAAGAATAGATTATCGAACCGAAGAGAAAGAACATAGACGTAGGAGACGTCGATTGACACCCAGTACTTGACATCGATCGACAGCCGTTATCAAAAATTGATCGACACCCTGAAGAAAGAATCGATCGATACCCTGAAGAAAGAATCGATCGACGCTCTGATCCAAAATCAACCGACATATTTTAAAAAAGGACCTACCAAGCGAAAGCCCCCTTACCTTCGTAAAACGCTAAGAAAAAGAAGAAGCTGCTAGAAAAAGCAATATGCAAAAAAGCGTTTGACAAACTAAACATTGAGATGCCGCTAAGCGATGCCATTCACATCTCATCTGCTATTAATCAGTACGTGAAATATTCTGCGTCACGAGGATTCCATGAATTGGAACACAGAGTGATGATGGTGTCGAAAGAGATGAGCGAAATTATTCAAGGAAAAACTCCAGTTAAACTCCCTGATCCCGGTAGTTTCATTTTGGACTGCACTATTAGCGATGAGAGATTTCAATTGCCATATACCTACAGATTTCATAGTACTTAGATACTAGCGAGAACCTCGAAATCCTATTATCTTAGGAAGTCCTTTCCTGGCCACTGCCGGGGAGATCATTGATGTCAGCGAAGGACGTATATGCCTTAAAGATAATAAAAACACCTTTGATCGACGGTCAAACCTACCATATCGATTACCTTTCCGACCTAGCAAAAAACTCATTCACAGACACAAGCTCGAACGAACCGCTAGAGAAAGCAAGCACGTCTCCTTATGACAACGTCTCTGCGTAAGAAGATCGCACTGGAGAGTATGCATGGTTAATGGACGCCAAAAAAGAAATCTTTAATGTCAATCTTGACGAATTTGATCCATCAAGCCGTGTCGATCGACATCCCAATATCACCATCGATCGACAGCGTACTGTGACCGACGACTGGAGCAAAGAAAAAACACCCAAAATCAAACTCAAACATCTTCCAGCCGGTCTTAAATATTCTTTCCTTTACAAAAATTCCTATTATGTCATCATAAATACAAACTTGAGTAATGGAGAACAAGCATTGTTGTTGAATAAACTTCAGAAGCACCGCAAGGCTCTCGGTTATTCGTTAGATGACATCTCGGGAATGTCCCCTGCTTTATGAATGAATAGGATACACCTTGATGATGAATCAAAATCTTCCATCGAGCATCAGAGGATATTGAACTCCAATCTAAAAAGGTAGTCAAAAAGGAAATCACGAAACTTCTAGAAGCAGGCGTTATTTATCCGATTTCAGACAGCAACTGGGTAAGCCCGGTTCATGTTGTCCCAAGAAATGAGGAATTAACGTGGTAAAGAATGATAAAGATGAATAGATCCCTACTAGAACTATCACCGGACCCATGATGTGTATTGATTACAGAAAACTAAATGCTGCTACACAAAAGGACCATTTCCCTTTACCCTTTATCGATCAGATGTTAGAAAGGCTCGCGAGCCACGAATACTATTGTTTTCTCGATGGTATTCTTTATTCTTCCAAATCCTCATACATCCGGAAGACCAAGAAAAAACCATCTTTACTTGTCCCTATGGAACATTCGCAAATGGTAGGATGCCATTCGGACTCTGTAACACCCCTGCAACTTTCCAAAGATACATGATGTCAATATTCACCGATATGATCGAGGGCTTCATGGAGGATTTAATGGATGACTTCTCAGTTTATGGTTCAAATTTCAAGGCATGTCTCGCTAACCTGTGTAAGGTATTATCTAGATGCGAAGAGAAAAATCTGGTTTTGAACTGGGAAAAAGGCCATTTCATGGTCAACAGTGGAATTGTCTGGGGACGCAAGGTCTCAACAGCCGGAATTGAGGTTGAAAAGGCAAAGATTGACATAATGAAAAAAATGCCACCTCCCATTAATGTCAAAAACGTTAGAAGTTTTCTAGGAAATGATGGATTCAATAGGTGATTCATAAATATTTTAGTAAAATTGCCAGACCCCTTACAACACTTCTGTTCAAAGAGGTAAAATTCGATTTTACGCCCGGATGTCTCGAAGCCTTTGAAACAATCAAATCAGCACTCGTATCCGCCCCTATTGTCCAAGCACCAGACTGGGATTTGCCATTCGAAATTATGTGCGACGCCAACGATTTCGCTGTAGGTGCAGTACTTGGACATTAGAAAGACAAAAAGTTGCACACTATATACTACGCCAGCAGAACCTTAGACGATGAGCAACATAATTATGGGACAACGGAAAAAGAGTTATTGACTTTGATATTCGCCTTCGAGAAATTCCAATCCTATCTAGTCGGTTCGAAAGTAGTAGTTCACACCGACCACACAAAATTGAAATATTTAATGAAAAAAAGACGCTAAGCTGAGACTTTTACGGTGGATTCTGCTTCTCCAAGAATTTGACATAGAAGTCAAAGATAAGAAGGGAGTAGAAAATGGAGTCGCCGATCACTTATCATGAATAAGAGTAGACGATGACATCCCTATAGCTGGTTTCTTATCCATAGAAAATGTCTACTTAGCAGATTCAACATTTGTTGGTAGTGTCAGTTTGGCGCATGAAGTATAATCGATCGAAAAAACACTGATACCATAGAGCGATTTCAGCCGCAAAGCATCGATCGATCTTATACAAACCCCATCGATCGACGAAGCATTTGAAAAGGACTATGAAATAATCATTCCAATAAATATGAACGTCAGTTGTAATCCTTCGACCCCAGATGATGATTCTCCCGGAGGCAGTAGTTTGAGTCGGGGGTGTGTGCACTAAACACCACCGATAGACCTTGGTATGCAGATATCGTAAACTATCTTGCGACCGAAGTAGAACCCGAACTTTTCAAAGGATATCATAAAAAGAAATTCTTGAGAGAAATCCAAAGATATCACTGGGATGAACCTTATTTTTACAAACACTGTTCTGACGGCATATATAGACGATGTATTACTGAAAGCAAAACTGCAGAAATTGTATAACATTATCACGGATCCAATTACACATGACATTGCGCTAGTTTTAAGACAATGTCAAAAATCCTAAAAGCAGGCTTTTGGTGGCCGACCGTGTTTCAAGACACTCAGGTCTATGTAGCGAAATGTGATCCCTGCCAAAGAAGAGGAAAAATAAGCAAGAGAAACGAGATGGAACAAAATTTCATACTTTAAGTTGAAGTGCTTGATTGCTGGGGCATCGATTTCATGGGCTCTTTCCCTTCTTCGTACGAAAATAAATACATACTGGTCGCTGTAGACTATGAATCTAAATGGGTGGAAGCAATAGCAACCCTGAAAAATGATGCTGCCGTAGTCGTTAAACTCTTCAAGAGTATTATCTTTCCCAGATTTGGAGTTCCGCGAATCATAATAAGCTATGGAGGTACCCACTTCATTAACAAAGTGTTCGAAAAACTGCTCAAGAAACATGGAGTTCACCATCGAGTAGCTACACCCTATCATCCTCAGAATAATGGACAAGTAGAAGTATCCAACCGTCATATCAAAGAAATCATAGAAAAGACGGTAGGATCAACCCGTAAAGTTGGTCTTTGAAGTTAGATGATACAATTTAGGCATACCGAACAGCGTTTAAAACATCGTTAGGAACTATCCATTTCCACTTAATGTATCGATAAGCCATCTCCCTGTAGAGCTAGCGCATAAAGCCGAATTGGCCATAAAAAAGATAAACTTTGATGCTAAATCCGCAGCAGAAAAGAGATTAATTCAGCTAAATGAGCTCGACGAAATCAGATATCATGCTTACTAGAACTCGAAATTGTATAAGGAGAGAACAAAAGCCTATCACGATAAGAAAATTATTTCATGGCATTACAAACCGAACGATCAAGTACTCCTTTAGAACTCTCGATCAACTTTATTTCCTGAAAACTACGTTCTCGTTGGTGCGGAACCTTCACCACCAAAGAAGTTACATCTTACGGGACAATTGTCCTATTTAATCCTAAAGGAGAAGATTTCATGGTGAATTGGCAGCGAGTGAAACATTATTGGGCTAGAGCTGAAATTCTGCATACTCAGACCACACGTATAGAGTAGGTTAACTCGACACGACCCCGATTCATAAAACACTTTTCTCCATAACCGCCAAAACTACACTCGAGTTCCACACTCGATTTCTCTCCCAAATTTCGACCGATTTTGCTAATTTTTGAGTCTACATCACTCGTTTTCTACCCTCTGTACCTGTTTAACTCTTTAAGTCACTCAATCATAAAGGTATGTTCCCCAAATCTTTTAGTTTAGGGAACTTTTAGTGAATTATTAGGGTTTGAAGAAAAATCAAATCTTTTATGGTTTAGCTAGGAATTTAGGATGATTTAAGGTGTTGGAGTACTAGATTAGGAGTTATTGACTATGTTTGCACATGATTTGCTCGAATTGAGTTGATTATTTTCAATTTCATGAAAACTGATCCACGATACAGTATCGAACGATGCCAATGAGACGTCGTCGATCGATAACCATTAGGTTCTATCGGTCGATGACCATGCGGTACCATCGATCGACGGTTGCTCTTTTAATCTCGACATCGAGTCTGATATGTGCTTTGTTTTATTATATGCAGATGGATGAGAGGAGAACATAAGCATGATACGAAGTCGGTGGCCCAATCGATCAACCACGGTGTCCTCCATGCCTAGACCTTTGGCCAACAGAAGAGGAGGCTCTACTTGTGATATTCGAGGACTATCCCGATCCTTGAAGAGCAGTGACATCTAGAGACTGCACACACCGTCCCCTGCGCGAGGAGTGGGATGACTTTGACAGCCTCTATTACAACGCCTAGCAGAGCGTTACCATAGAGCCAACCAAGTTCGCAGATAAGCGAACTCTTAAGAAATTGGGGCTCTACACTGATTTTTGACAGATGGTGCAGAAGATTGGATTGGGCACCATGGCTACTAAGCCATACCCTTTGTACCCCGACCTATCCCAGTAGTGCATCTCCACAGCTCAGGTTCTCTACAAGAGCCCTAGGGCGAAGTTAGCGCATGAGGCCACCCTGACCTTCTTCATCAGAGGCATCCGGTACAGGATTTCCATCCCGCAGCTGTGCGAAATATATGGTTTCGACATTGGTGCCAGCGCCTGTTCAGTCGCTGCATTCCCTGGCCTATCTCCCTTCTAGTTCCTCATTGGGACTGGCAACTTCGAATCCGCCTCAGCCACGCAGACGGACGTCCGTCACCCGATGCTGTGCTACTTCCTGAAGGTTCTTGACACTGCTATACTATTCCGTCAAGGAATTAGTGGGACTCGACGACGAGTTCTTTCCTCCACCTCTTAGCGATCAGTAGGTGAACATGGGATATATATTTGCGGAGCATCTAGGGTTCTAGCCAGAAGAGGGAGACGATAGGGAGCCTCTTGACACCCATCTTCAGCTTTCTTGGCATCAGCTTTGAGGGAGCTTCGGTGGAGAGAAGATTGCGCTTCATAGATGAGGGTCACCTGACGAGGACCCAGTGTCTGAAAGAGGGACGCTGTTTGTAAGACCCGATCCTGGATTCCTCAATCCAACCAGACCGCGGCCTTACCAAACTTTACAACCAGTCCGTTCCAACTTAACCAAGTTCAATTGTGAAATATTTCTAAGTCTTTTTCAGAGTTATGAGGTTCCAGCAAGTACACTTAACCATTCTGAATCAAACTAGGGGCAAATCAATATTTTATAGATAATAAGCAAGGTTCATACATCATTCATCATCCTACAAGATAGATTTACACACACTAGAATAGCATAAGAGTTGCACAATAGGCTACAATAATCACACAGTTTTCAGAATCAACCCATTCACCACACATCTTCCCATGGCCGCGGTCCTCATGGTTCTTTTACCTTACCACGGTCCATTTCTGATCCTGGATCCAACATAAACAACAAACACAATCACAGGATTAGATTACTAAAAAAGAATCAATCACACTGCATGGTCGGATCACATCTAAACATGAACAATCATCAAAAAAATGCAAATCTGACCCCTTTTAAAGGAGATCCAAATACTAAATAAAATTCTTGATAATTCATGATAATTCATAAGAAAATGGTTCCCATAGTCAGATTCCAAAGATTCGACCCAGATCTTAGAGATCTCGACCATGATCAGTCCACACAAGAACAAGGGACTTTCATGGGGTTTTTGATCAGGCCAAGGCCTTTTGATCGGTGAAACCTATCCTGTAACATCATGTAACAACCCACAACACATCATAGATGAAGAAAGAGAATAAGTTCAGAGGAAGGAGTGGCCAATCGATCCAAACCGGCCAGACTCACAAGGGCTTAGCCCATGGCCTTGTCCGGTTACTCTTGGCCACACCTCTAACCTTAGGGGTTCGGTCTCCTGGGGCGGTTTTCTTCTCCTTCTACTTCTCCTTATCCTTGTCCTTGTTTCTCTGTCGAGTATCCATCTCCTTGATCTCACGGTCAAACTCCCACCAGAATCACCAAAGGACCACACTGACTGCACTTGCCCAATCGATGGTTTTCTCCCTATGTTTCTCTAGGAATTTGCCAGAGTTTTCCTTTCTGATAAGGATGGAATTTTCGACATCCAGAGGCTTATATTTATAGGAAGAAGACGATGGAACTGCCCCATAACCGCCTGGGTGAGCAGTTTCCAAAGAAAAGGCCAAAAGGAGCCTTTTCCCTTTCTTCCCATAACCACCCGGCCATAACCGCCTGTAACTGCTCCTGGACGGTTTCTCTATTCAAAAATAGATCTAGAACCTTATTTCCAGCTCCCAGGTCCGAGCTAGAATGAGTTAGGTTCAAGCCTTGCCCTAACCACCCCCATCGGGTCGGTAATAACCGCCCCCCACCCGACCACACTGGTCCGGACCAAAATTGTTCTCTTAACCGCCCTGAGCTGATCCATCACTGTCCCCAGCTGAGTGACCTAGTACTCCAGCTCCTGTGAGCTGATTAAAACATGGTCAGCTGCTTACCAGCTGGACCCAGCTGATTAAAATCGATCCTTGAGATCGACCAGCTGCCCAAACACTCGTCCAGCTGCCCAACCACTCGACCATCCTTCTTATTACCCTTTTCCATCGTATCCTGGTTAAGTCTCAGCTGACTGATGCCCTTAACCATCATCCTGGGCCATGATACGCTTGTCTCTAGGTCTAATGACCTGACTAGTGCATCTCCCCGCACCATGGCCCGTCCGGCTGATCCTATCTAGGATCGGGGACATGACACTTTTGGTCCTTTGTGGATGACGAGGGACCTCAGATGATAGAGCTTCCAGTGCAAGAGGTGACAGACTTCTCTGACGATCTACAGCACCTCGCTTTCCACCCAGCTGAGCGTCATCTTCACACGGCACCCCTCATAGTACGATGCAGAGGAAGTCTCCGCCCAGCACACCCACTCGCAGAAGCCACAGCGGACGAGCCAGCACAACCACCTCCACCTCTCCCATCCTTCCCTCAGATTCCAAAGACCCCCATACACGACCATGGTGCTTTCCAGCGAGTCATGGTGGACGCGCTTTGAGCGATATGGGCCAAGGTAGAGACGATGTCACGGTGTCAGTGTTTCACCCGTCCTATGACCAGAGCCAGATCACCACCAGAACAACAACAGCAGCAGCAGGACCAGGATACATCCGACGAGGAGTAGTATTTTTGATACTCCATTATCTTTCATTTCATTTCCCTTTCAGACTTACACTCATATTTCTTTTTCTTGTTGCATGTGGATTTAAACTAACTATTTATTGCTGTTTGGACTCTATTCTAATGGAGAGTAGACACACACGATTCAGTCTGCACGCCTATCATCGATCGACGCCGGCTAGTTTCCATCGATCAGTGACGAACTAACATAGCGTACTGTGTTCTATCACATTATTTATACTATTACTCACATCAATATTTATCCTATTTATAAAGGTTTACCCAATAATTCGAACACCCATCGATCAATAGCATACATTCACCATTGATCGGTGATGATGGTTCACCGTCGGTCGACGCTCATCTACTACCATCGACCGATACTCCTAACAGAGTTGGTATATTCGATTATCTCTAACATTGTTTACTTATGATTTAATTTCTCCTAACCAATCCAAGGCGGATTACACTGGGGACAGTGTAATTTAAGTTAGGGGGAGGTTCACTAATGCTATTTTATTGTTTTTTGAGTTTTATTTACTATCTATATATAAGTTTTTCAAAAGTTTTATCGAGTCAAGAAGAGGACTATGATCAAAATTTATTATTGACTAACCTCACTTTAGCACCATTCTTAGAAGGTTGTTTGCAGAGATTACTAGAGATACCGAAGTGGATCATCCTGCCACTATATCACACTTGCTTAGAAAGTTTGAAGGAACCAACGCTGATTTCCAACACTATTCCTGACATTATTTGCTTGCTTTGGGATTTGGTATACACTGGATCGGATTTCTTTTGCAAGTCTGAAAGGTAAAAGTCTGTGTGCTTCTTATTCCCCTCTCTCTCCCATCCAGATTAATAAAAGGGAGTCGAACATGATTTGGTGGATACAACCATTAAAGCTTGATTCATATGATCCTAGAAAGAGATAAAGGGCAAAAAGAAGTGAACAGGATCTGGTGACAAAAACCATTAGGGCTTGATTCATGAAAGCTATCCAAATTTCTCAGTCAATTCAAAAAATAAAATGATACCCTCAAAAGAAAGGAGACATTGACTGAGAAGAAGTGAGAAGAGAGAGAGAGGAAATAAATCAGAGAAGGCTACCTGTGTGTTCAGATACTTGCAGAGGTAAGAGTCCATATATCTTTTGATCGATACTCCCAAGGTTAGACTAGTATTCGCTAAGTTGTTGGTAGAATGAAATTGGTTGTTATACTAGGATATGGTATATAAAGTCTCTTTGTGATTGACTTGATAGGATGTGGCTGCAATGGAGTAAGGGGATAGTTATGCTTAGATATCATGTGAGTCTTTGATTTTCAAAACCTCTTTCGAAGAATTGTTTGCTTAAAAACAAGCAAAAGGGGAAGTCTTGGGGAGTTGATATAGCCTATTTATTACTAGTTTCGGGCCATGTTATAGGCTTTATTTAGGGTTTATTATGTGTATCTATGCTATGTTTTAAGGTCTTTACTAGTCCAGGCAAGTTTTGGAGATATTTGGAGATACTTGGAGCTTTTGGAGAATTTAGAGGAGAATAGTCCGTAGCTGATCCTTGATAGAGCCGGCCCTACCTTGGCGTTGGATGGCCCTACCTTGGCGTCGACCGATGTTACATGACAAGGATCGATCGATGTTTCACATCTCACATCGATCGATGTTTCACATCTCACATCGATCGATGTTTCACATCTCACATCGATCGATGACTAATTCCCAGTCAGTCAAAATATTACAAGAATACCCTGTACGAGTTTTCACCAAGATTTTGGAGTTTCATATTTATACTCTATGTACTATAGAGAAAGAAGGGACGTCAGTCAGAAAACTTAGAAGACCTAAAAGAGAGTTTTGGTTGGAATACATTGCTACATCTATTGGAGAGAAATATCTGATCATCATTATAGAGAAGATCTTGAACTCCTTATCTTCTTACTAAGTTTATTCTAAGCAATTTGTTCAGAGTTTATTCATTTTTTTTAGCATTAAGAGCAACTTAAACCCTAGCAATCTATTAGTCTTCATTATCTCTACCTGACAATTTCTCCTAAGTCTAATCTCTTAATTTAATCCTCACAAACAAAATCAATCTTAAAATCGCTTTTACTGTTATTGTTATAATTCATCTAGCTTTAATTCGAAAACAATAAGTCTATTGTGCAATCCTAGAGTGTTTGTGGATTCGATCCCTAAGTACTACACCGAACCTCTTAATTGCGAGAGTAAGTTGGAATATAGGGAAGTGAGAAAATAAAATAAACCCCACATCACCCACTCACGATTTTTGACGAGAATGAGCCCAAACTACAATGGCGGTTTAATTGACTTCCGAAGAAGATAAATATCAAGTTTCCAGGATAAATATGAAGATCGAGAGGATAGGAAGACATCCGCAAACAGATAAACTTGAATCGGGGTCAGTAAAGGAAAGACGACCGACCTTGGAAGAATATATAAGGAGAGCCATGGGGAGGAGCACATGGACAATTTTTTAAGACTCTTAAAAATATTTGCACTTATAAACCTTAGGCTATACTCTCGACAAGCTTGGTTTCTATGACTGGCACTCGATTACTAGACAAACTCGCATAGGCTGTTCGATATCTTGTTCCACTTTTTTAATTGATCTACGTTTGGCTTGATCCTCGAAACGGGTACGTTGGCAACCTTACAAAAGATTCAGTCTGAAATCAACAAAACCTTTTTCATATATTTTTTGTCTTTTCTTATCGCCTTAGACTAAACTAAGTTTAAGCTTTTAGGTGGCTCGAACTAGGGAACTCACTGACAGCTCTTGCAGCTAATGCTTTTATAATCTTTTTTAATGATCGCAACGCTCTTACGCGGATTCAAAATATAGATATACTTTTTTCTAAATTCTTTTAGTTATCTTTCTGAATTTTTCGCATATCTGAACTCAAGGAAAGTAAGTTATTCTTTGCTTTCCTCGTTCACTAAAATCGACAGTGCAAATTTACGTTCCCACAAATTATCTTATAGATATTCATATAAGATTTTTCTGCAGAAACTTTCCAAATTTTGTTTTTTGCGGATTTTTTTTGTAAATTTTATCATTTATCCCAATAACCTTTCGCAAGAAAGTTTTCTCGTCTGTTTGGATAGAAACTCTTTCATTTCTTTCCTGGGATGAAATACACGGTATTTTGTTCTTCTATCATTATTTAAATAGGCTTGACTTATGTGGTGTAGTTTCTTCGACATTTCCAGCTCGTATTTACCTAAGGCATATTTCTCGAAAGAATTTAGGCACTGATTTTTCCATGAACGATTTTGACCACAACATTTAGCCCCCCATATCGTAAGATTTTGCATATAATTATTGCGAGGTAGTGATAGGCGTGTTAGGTGGAATCACTTGCTAAAACATCCGTTGACAAAACAACTTTTCCGTAAGTTGAAGTTGTTGGCTCGCTCTTCTTTCCTCAAAATAATGGGATATGATAAGGCTGGGGCTGCGTCATATGAAGGATGCCTATGTACCCTTTTGAAGGGATCATTCCTTTCATAGTTCGTTCTGGAGTTAAAGTTCTTACGACCTTGT
Source organism: Moricandia moricandioides (assembly GCA_905132885.1). Lineage (NCBI taxonomy): Eukaryota > Viridiplantae > Streptophyta > Magnoliopsida > Brassicales > Brassicaceae > Moricandia > Moricandia moricandioides. The sequence continues at coordinate 132,560 of CAJHQQ010000792.1, forward strand.
TTCCCAATGAGACCTTTACGGTCTAGTTATGTAACATGTGGAGATTTTCGAGCATGTTGCTGCTGATGGCATTTTATATTGGACCTTTGTCAGCCTCGAGTTCGGCCTTGTAGACTGTTTGTTTTGGATTTATAAAATCATGGGTTATCTCCTTTTAAAAACGTATAGAGCAGCCATAGCAGAGATGAGAGTATGAATGTGAGTTGTCATCTCATCTCTGGTGCTCAGCGGATCGTTATACTAGTAGTTGTGTAAGATGAGAATACTCTAAGACTTTTAGTTCGCGGAGTCTCCTAAATTTAGAAATATAAGCGAAGGGACATGTTTTGGAATCTCTTTTCGGTTTGTGATAATATTCCTTGAGATGTGTAAGACCAGTGTGCTGGGTTTAGGGAAATACCTTGGCTTACTATGGTCTTAGGGTTTGCCATGAATGTTTCGGCTTAAATCACCGTTGCGGTTGTGACTTCATTCCATTTCAATATTGAAATCTGCGAAAAGTTCTTGGCTTATGTAACTTGAATCGATCAGGAACCGACTATATCTCCAGAGACAATTTCTAAGTCATCTAGAAGTACTAACCACAAATTTCGGATTTCTTTTATAACGTGCTATTATCCTTGTGTTGGTAAGTGTTATCATTTGAGTTTGGGCCTTCGTGAAGGATGTGTGTTTAGAAGATGTTAGTGCGTATGTCTGTTTTGAGTTTCTGAGATGGAGCTTTCATCTAGGAAGATATTTTATGTCAAATTAAGGTCTTTGAATGTTTGCGACGTCTCGATGCCATAACGAGGGGATTTTTATTTCAAGTAAAACTTTACGTTATGAGAACGTGTTAGAGATGTTTTTCACGTTTGGCGTGGAGGTCTTGTTTGACCTTGTGACCAGAAAATACATCGGGTTGTTTGCGAATGTTTTCGCAGCTGAAGTTTATCTGTATAGTGGATTATTTAAAAGCGTTTTTCGTATGCGCGTTTCTGATCGAAGCATTTGCGGGCTTATAGATGCTTTTGCGGTGGCGAAAGGGTTTTGTTTTATCCTTACATTAGGAAAACGTTTTGGTTTGTTTGCAGATGTTTCGCAGCCGAATCTTTTATTTCTGTTTGATATTAAATTGTTTGATTTGTGATCGAGGAAGTAGGAGCAAAGGGTTGTGTAAATTTGTCCCTAGGAAGAAACATATTCCTTCACTGCGCTTTGTGAAGAGTTAGTCTTCCGAGATTTATGTCGTGTATTTTTAGGGAGGAAGTTTCGTATAGCTTTTTTTTGTCAGCGTGTTGTATTGCTCTAGTAGCATTGTTACGAGTGTTTTCTAATATGCGTGTTTTATGGGTCAAACGTTGCGGGCTTAAAGTTAGTTGTGGAGCGTATAGAACTTGGTTGATTGACTATAAGTTCATGGTTTTCGTTAACCATTTGGTTGTTAGGACTAAGTCTTGTTATGAAGACTTTATTGTATGATTCCCGTTTTTGGGTTATACGGTAATTATTTGCGTGTCCATCACTCAATGTTTTGCTAGACGAATCAAACATTGGTGTTTTGCCGTTGATTGATTGGGTGGAGCGTTGGTTGCTCCAATGTTTTGGCTTGGCGTGATGGCTGTGTTCAGCCGTATAGCCAGGGAAGTTGTAGGTCAAGGATTAAACCATGCCAATTTATTTTAGCACAAATGTCATGCTAGTTAATAATAGTCCTTAAATGGGATTCTGAATTCTGGTTCAGGCTTTTACGGGAATGTGTAATTGGCTGAGGGCCAAAGACCCGTTCTTCTGAGTGACATGCCAAGTATGCTGGAGTTTTTCAGTGTTAAGGTGGCCGATGTGGCAGAATACAATTTTCCACTTCGGGTTTCAGCCATATGATGACTGTTTTTGTATAATGGGAAAGGCTTTCGTATGAATTTTTTTTTTCTGAGGAAGACGAAGCCCAAGAGGCTTGATACTGAATCCATTAGAAGTTAGTTGTAAGAAAATGGCCTGCTCGGATGCAAGTGACGGGTAGAAGCCAGCGAGCCGTTGTAAAAGAAGAGATCTGTTAGATCGTAGTGCAAAGAGATAAAGTTTAGATCTCTCGTCGAAAGACAATTCATACAGCTTCATTTGTAGCTATACGACAATTGTCTAAAACACTTCTTCGTAAAACCTTTTATGTATATTTTCGAAATTGCTTTATATGACTCGATCTTACTATACCAAGGACGTTTCTTGTATGTTTTACAAGAAGGGCTTCTCAAAGATGTAATGGAGCGTGTTGCTTAGAAGATTACTTGGGATGTCTGCAAGCGAGGGTTAGGTTCTACTCATTCGCGTTTTCATATTGCGAAGTCGTTTTACATGATACCGATTTTTTTTCCTATAAATTGTTACGTATAAAATTGTTTCGTTATACGAAATTAATGGGTAACCAGTGTTATGAAGATAGTGAATCGGTGTTTTTTTCTGGAGAAGTCAAAGTAGTGGTGATTCCGCATATATGGGAGACGTTTCCTCTTTGATTTCGATCTTTGGTGAAAGTTGCTTGGAGTCACTCATTGAGTTTAACCGAAGGTTATTTCGTTACAATGTAGTCGCGAAACATTTTCGTAGGTTTTTGAGAGGAATTCTCACAACATATTCGTTTTTGAGCAGAACGAATCGGTCAACCAGCGGTAGATCTAGTCAAAGAACAGGGTAAATGCGTTTCGTTTGTTGTGCTCCTTGGTACTTGTGTTCTTGATTTTGCTTTGTCGCATTTTTTTTAATGATTTTCTGTGACTCACTTGTTTCACGAAAATTTGGAGCAATGCTTTTGTGTTTGAAGTTTTCTCGTATAATTTTGAGTTTTATACGAAATTTGTCTTGCTAAGTTGAAAAGTTCCCCATGAATTTGCCTAACCGTCGAGTTTCAGTCTAATGTTGGTACAGGTTTTATAAGGGCATTATTACGATAAGAGATGCTGTAGGGTTCTCGAGACTATGTTTGTGACGGTTTGGTACGTTTCTAGCGTTTAGACGAATCTTATATTGTTGTTTGCCTTTTGGACAATTTTGATGGGTCATTTCATTGCCTAATGCCGTAAGAGTTTGGTTTGTCGAAAGCGTTTTCTTGATGCTGAGGCAAAGAGTTTTTGAAGTTTAGGAGTATACGAGTATAGTATACATACCTACTCCCTTCATTTATTACGAAAGAAAACGGCTGAACTGATCTTTTAAAGGGTTGTATGTGTTTTTCTTTCGAGGATTGAGATGATAAACAATCAGGGTCGATTGAAAGATGACGTTGGGACTGTGATTATCAGTTTTTTTTTCAGGTTGGCGACTTGAAGTTGGTTTGTTTTAATAAAAGTGCTAGGAACTAGTCGGTTTTAAGACGTCGTTCATGTCTCTAGTTCTTTCTTTCTTTAGGAAGCGAAGTGAGTATGTTTCAATGCATGGCAATCCTTTCTCGGTTTCCAAGAGATTAGAATTGTTTGCAAATTCTTCCTGAACAGCTAAGGAACAATAGAGAGAGATCGGAAAAATCACCTAAGACTTAGTTCGCTAGACTATCCACCTAGATTCTAATTTCCCTAGAGTTTAAGGCAGTTTCCAAGAGGATTTCATTTCTTAGTAATTTCCAATGAAAAATTCCAAGTCTAATAAAATTCTCTAAGTCAGACATACCATATTCTTATTGGAGATTCAGGCTCACCTCCTCTTCATTCATGTTCTCCTTGTGTCTTCTGATCTGTGTTTCAATTTTCACAGTGTCAGTTTTTACGAGAACGGGTTTTTATTTCATCGATTTTTTTTGTAAGTATGAGTATGTATTTTATCGAATGTTTATTTGGCGTAGAGGGTTAGCTACTTTCGACTCAATGTCAAAGAACTTCGCAAATTTTGATTTTTTGTATGATTTGGTTTTCAACACAACTATGACGAGAATATCGAGGGAAGGAAGAGACACAACATCTAAGTTTCTGTTCTCTTTTCTTCGTACCGCTGGTTTTCCTAAAATGATTAAGTGGGCTTTGTATATTTCTGAAAATTCTATCAAATGTTTATGAGTAGATGTTTTCGACTTAACGTGGCAGAATTTCGTAAAATTGGATTCCATGTTTTGTATCAAAGGAACTTTACGAAATCATTGAAACAGAGTGAGGAGAAGCAGATGAAGATTCGAGGAAGAGTAAAGTGGGCGATGAGGAAAAAGAAGCAATGGGCACGATGTCATTCAGGTGAGGTGCTCAGTTGGTCAGGTTGTGGATTTTTTTTCGAGTTTTATTTATGAGAATTATCTCGCAAATGTTGACAAATTTACTCTACGAAGGCTGTATCGTAAAATAGTATCTTGTTTAACTTTACGAAGACGTTTCGTAAAGTGTGGCTGAGTTTAGTTTTGTGAAAGTTGTTTCAAAAAATGTTGACGAGCTTAAATTTACAAAAGTTACCCCGCAAGATGTTATCGGGTTTAATTTTATGAAAGTTATTCCTAAAAAATGTTTTCGAGTTTGGTTGTACAAGAGCTGTCTTTTGAAAAAACCACGTATTGCGGCTTTTCCGTAAATTTAGTTTCTTAGTATCAGAAACTCTAGCTGCGATTAGCTTAATTATCACGATCAAAATTAATTTGATATTTTCCTGTTTCCGTAGGATTGATCCAAGGGAGTTTTGAGTAGTTTTTTCCGAAGTAAGCTTAATAAACAAATATCGTGAATTCGCTAAATATGTTGCTACAAAAGCGACGCTTAAATTTTTACGAAATATTATGTTTCGAAGATGTTTTAGCAGTGAGGGATACGATTTCTGTTTTGCTTTGTTGGTCTTCATATGACTTTTTAGGTTTTGCATGATTCTATGGAAATCAACTTTGTTTCTCTGCATGTTATTTGGAAGAAGTACAACAGTGGAAGATTGGCAACCCGATTTGATGTGCTTCTGTTTCAGCGAGTAATCAAAAGTTTCTCCGCGATTTTGGGAAGTTTAAGAAATTTTTATTTCTCTGAAGACTTATGAAATTTATTCGGAAAAGAATTGTGGTGAGCTGTGTACCCAATTTGCCGTGTTTCCTTTTTCCGCGAGTAATCTAGGTTTTCTCCACGGTTTTGAGGAGAGAAAGTTTTTTAATTTTCGGAATTTTTTTCAGAAAACGTCTTTTGGTTGAACCCTTATGCGTTGAGATTTCTAAAACTTGGTGATGAGACGAATCTTACAGGGTTTGATAGATATTATCGTTGCTCCTTCTGTTTAGACAGAGAAAACGCGAGCTCATTTTGGTTCTCTTCCTGTGGCGACAAGTTGCGACTATGTTTTCGATTTTTTGAGCGTTGCAGTGTTTGCATCAGCGTTGGCCACAGGAGCAGTTGCTGCTGGAATTGTGATTCCAGCGTTGCTGTCATCATTGAAATTATCTCCCAAACTTCCAAACATATATTCGACCAAGTGTTTTACGGCCGTGTGAGTAAGATAAATCCCCCCCCCCCTTAGAATTTGTTAAAGGAGAAACATAGAGATTCTCGATTTTTTCTTGAGAAATAAATGGGGAAAATACAGAAAATAATAAACTAAATTAGGAATAGATAGGTCGTTATTTCGAATCCACGTAAGAGCATTGCAATCATTACAACAGATTGTAAAAGCTTTGGCCGCAAGAGCTGCCAGAGAGTTTTCTAGTTCTAACCACCTAAAACCTTAAACTTAGTTGAGTCACCGCTCGATAATAAAAGACGAAAAAGATACGAAAAAGGTGTTGATTGATTTTGGACTGGAATTTATGCAAGGCTGCCTACATCCCCATTTTCGAGGATCAAGCCGAACGTAGTTCAACTTAAAGAAACTTGAACAACAGATCAAACTGCCTTTGCGATTTCGTCTAGTAAGACATAGAAAACTAAGCATGTTGAAAATAATGCCTAAGGTTCCTAAGTGCAGAGAGTTCTAAGCGGCGAAAATCGTGTTTGCACTCCTTGCCTTGGCTCTCATTATATATCCCTCCAAGGTCGGCCACCTTTCTGCCCAGGATTGTAGTTCATCCCTTTGCGGAAGTTTTCCTTATCTTCTCTACCTTCATGTTTATCTTGGAAGTCTTGCAATTATCCTCTATTCCATTTATCAGTATCCAAATTGTATAAACAGTCATTGTACTATTGGCCTATTCTTGTTTTGAACCATAAGTGGGCTTTCGTTGTGTTTTAGGCCTTTTCAGACTAGTTTTGGACTTATGCGCTTTACGATTATTCTATGTCGTTAGTATTACGAACTGAACCAAATCAACTCATTTAGGAAATTGTGGTTTTAAGCTAACCTATATCATTTTGACGTTTGACTTGACCTTTTACGAGAAAACATGTGTTATTTGTTTTCTTCGTAAAATCTATGCGGAAACTCCAACTGTGATGAAAGAAAAGAATTTTCTATCGAGACTCAAATTAGAACATGATGAGAACCTATGAGGGAGATTTGAGGACTCATGGGAGCTATGTGGGCGATTTTAAGACTCATGGCAGCTATGTGAACGATTTGAGAACTCATGGAGTGATGAGAGAGAGGATGGCCATTTGAGCTCATGGAGTGATAAGAGAGAGAGAGAGAGAGAGAGAGAGAGAGAGAGAGAGAGAGAGAGAGAGAGAGAGAGAGAGAGAGAGAGAGAGAGAGAGAGAGAGAGAGAGAGAGAGAGAGAGAGGCAAAGTGGGCGATTTGAGATCGCGGGTTGATAAGAGCGAGGATATGTGGGCGATTTGAGATCATGGAGTGATGTGAGAGTGTTGGCCCCTTTCTTCCGTTCTCATTATCTCCGTTTATTGCTTCGTGAACTTTCGAAACTACTTGGTTTGTTTTAAGTAAGTTTTTCCATGTAGATCTCTTGAAAGTTGTCTTGAGGAAGATTATCTTATAGATTTTCATATAAGGTTTATCCACGGAAGCTTTCCAATTTTTTTTTTTTTTTGCGGAAGATTGTTTCGTAAAATGACATGGTGTTTTTATTGTTCTAGAAGGGTATAAATATCCTAAACAATGAACTATCAAATTAACCTTTAATCCTAACACACAAAACAATACTCTTGGCAAGAGAGATTAGGTGTAGTACTTAGGGATCAAATCCACATAGAGCAATGACACACAAATAGATTCTTATTTCTAAAGAATTAGCTAGGTAGATATATATATATATATCAGTAGTAAGTAATCATTTAAGGAAATATTCCTTATCAAAAAGTATAGATGAAATATGGAAATATGATAATAATGCAAGTACATAAACAAATCAAATAGCGTTAGCGAACTGATATACTATGGATTTTACCTATTTTACCTATGATATATATTGTATATTTAGAGTCTTTTATATGCATTTGGAATTGTTTTAGAGCATTTACAAGTCTAGGTACCTATTGGAAGCAATTGGAGTTTTTGGACTATTTTGGAGCAATTAGGACTGCTCAGCAAAAACCCAGAGTCGGATCTAGAATTATGAATGGACCATTGATCGATGTCACACACTGTGCGTCGATTGACGATGAAGTCAGCATAAATATTGGGAAAGTACAAGTTTTACCCAAAAGTCTCATTAATTGCAAGATAATTATCTGGCCAAATTTAGACTATTTATTAGGGTTTTCTATCTTTGTTAAACCCTAAGCCTATTATTCAGAAACTAGGCAGCCACAAAGGGACACCAGAGTTTTTAGAGTTGGAACACATTTCCTACATCTATTGGAGAGAAAGATCTTATCATCATATAGAGAAGATCTTGAACTCCTTATCTTTTTACACATTCCATTCTATGCAATTTATTCATAATTTAATGATGTTCTTTATTGCTATGTCTGAGTAGTTCTCTATTAGATTTAGGGTTATTCAATGGTAGTAATGTATTGGTGATTTTATAGAATTGTTAGGGTAATCTTCTTGGTTCTTTGTTAAAGTTGCACTTAATGCTAAGGTGAATTTGATCACTTCAATCTTAGAAATCAGGGTTCTATAGCGCAAGAGAGAGCATGGTTATGACATGGAATCTGTTTTAAATAATCTAAATAACTAGTAACAAACAAGAGTTGAATTAGAAATTTAGAGAAACTATTAAAAATCGATCCACGCCATTGTATTGCTATCGATCGACGCTCAGCCGAGATGCGCGAGAGTGATCTCCTAAACTCTAAGGTTTAAATTCAGAACGATACTTAATAAAATCCTAGCAATCTATTAATCTCATTAATAAAACCTACCTGATAATTTCCCCTAAGTCTAGTACCCTAAATTAATCTTCACAAACCAAATCAATCTTAGTCTATGTGGATTCGATGTGGATCTCTCTTGACAAAAGTATTATTGTTTTGTGTCTTAGGATTAAGGGTTAATTTGACAGTTTTTTTGTTTAGGATAT